>SJYQ01003971.1:26288-39257 GCA_006410935.1 Redunca redunca
TTAATCTTGGACTTCTAGTCTCCAGAACTGTGATAAAATAAATTTCTACTGCTTAAACCCCTCAGTCTTTGTTGTGGCAGGTCTAGCACACACAGCTCCAATACAAGGTATAAGGAGCATTAAATGAGACCACACAAGTAAAATTTTAACAACCCCTGGTACAAAATAAACTTAATAAATGAGATCTGTCATTATTGTTTGTCAAATATAGTTCTCATGATTATAGATTTTTTTTCTGTATAGTTTACCCTAAAGTAAAATGCAATTGCAATTTTTCATCAATTTTTAAATCACTGTTACCTGAAAATATCACCTAAAATAATAATTATAATTATATTTTTTAAAGTGACCTTGAAGTTAAACTAGCCTAACTCTTCCCCCTTTTCTTTACTGAGAAAAGAGAGATTAGATCATTTTTGTCCAGGTAGAAATCAAGTCAGAAGCAAAAATTATACATTCTTATTATGGCAAATTATAGGTATATTACTTATAGCTGTATTTGTTTTATCTTATAAAATTGTCAATTTACTATATAAAATATCTGTTTTGTCTTTTTCATCTTTCTACTCTTTAAATTAATTTTCATTTCCCTATTTCTGTGTAAAAGGATATATCTTAATTGTCCAAATTACTTTTTGTTATTTAGGGACTATTTCTGTCTTTCTTTTCTTGCATATACACAAGATTTTTTTATTATGATAAGATGAAGTGTAATTTTGCTCCAAGAAATCGAAAAATCTAGATCTCAGATGATTTCCAAGGGAAAAAACTTACTCAAAATTAGGTTGAAAACCTTAAAATATCAAAAACCATAAGAAAATTCTAAGGTTAAAAAAGCACTCTCAAAGTATACCAGGACTAGGATAATTTTAAGGCAATAAAAGAATAAATCAAGAAAAGAAGAGATCATTTCTACACCACATAAACCACTCTAGGGTGTAGAAGAAGATGAAAAATTTGTCAGCTAATTCTGACCCTAAAGCTGGAGGCACAATTAAAATGCAGGCTACTATCACTTATTGAACAGGCCGGAGCACAGGGAACCTTCCAGCTTTTCTCACTGGTCTGGATCTGGCAAAGGCTGACAAAGAATACGTGACTCAGGGACGTGTGAAGCAGGAGCTTCTGGGGGCATGAACCCTGGGAGGTTTATCCTGTTTCCAAAGCTGACTTTCTGGCAAAATGACAATAATACTAATAGTGGCAATGACGACAGCTCTGCAAGTTTGGAACATCAGTTGTCTTCATGTGGGCTTTCCTGGTGACCCAGTGGTAAAGAATCCGCCTGCCAATGCAGGAGATGTGGGTTTGATCCCTGGGTAGGGAAGACACCCCGGAGAAGGGAATGGCATTCCCACTCCAGTATTAAGATCATATCCATGAGATCTCTTTAGATTCCAGGAAGAATTTGGATCCATCTTATATAGCTGGTATCATTATTTTTATTACCATGGAATCTGTCCCAACCCTATTTAGAAAGCAGGATCAAACCCATGGAGGAGCACTCAAGTAAAGTTCTGTGAGCCCAGACAAACTGTGAGCCTGAAGCTGCACGTAGGGTTGGGGTGGGGGTGGTATCCTCAGTGTAAATGAGAGGCAACCAGGGTCATATATATCTGGGCTTAGTGCTTTATTTGTAGATCATTGAGAAACAGCCACTAAGATCCATATATGAACTGGTTAGAAGGAATCATAAATATAAAGATGAAAAAGTGAGGATCTGGTCAAGTTATATTTAGAATATAAATACACTTTTCTCTCAAGTCTCTGGAAGGAGAGAGATGTGAACTTAGAATATTGCTTATGAAGTGATTTTTGCCTCAGAGTGGAGAGATGATTTAAAATTCAAGAGTTTCTGCTTCTCCTTTCCGATGTTAATGGGCCACTAGTTTCAAAGCCACCTTAGAACACCCTGACAAGGAAATCCTGAGTGGCCCAAACTTGCAGAGTGTGTCTGAAAGTCTGACTTGGAAAAATATTTCATTTAGAGCCTTCATTAAATTCTAGTTAGATGATGTCTTAACTTCTGAGATGACCCAGTCTTTAATAACTTGATGGACTTTATGAACAAGCTTTAGCTTCTGCTTTAGACAAACTTGAAATTAGGTGACTTATTATTGAATTGCACATAAAAGTTTCAAACTAAACTGAAAGTGGGAATTAAATTTTAATAAGTACTTATTTAATTACAATAAGATAACAACCACCACATGATGATTATGGCTGTCTTTTGAAACTTTGGCCCTTGAAAACTTCTCCAAGAGTGGTTTGAAACAAGAAATAATATTTTCAAAGTTAAAATAATGTATGAAGGCCAAGGAAACCCTTAGATAATGGTATGAACATATCATCACAACGTAGGTTTGGAGTGGGAAAAGTATGTACTGCAACTTTCTTGTATATATATAAAATATTCAGAAGGATAGAAAAATGGAGCAACAGTGTTTATTTGTTGGTGGTGGCAGTATGGAATGGGAACTTGGAGGATGGTAAAAGGGATTGAAAAACAAGAAATTTTTTAGTAAACACATATATACACACTACACATAAATATATATATATGATTTTAGCTTCATAAATATTTTACCTATTTAAAAATTTTAAAAAGTAATATTTAACAGTAACATGAATTACTCCTTAATTAAAATTGTTGTGGTTCGGTTGCTCTGTTGTGTCCAACTCTTTAAGACTCCATGAGCTGCAGCACATCAGGCTTCCTTGTCCTTCACTATCTCCCAGAGTTTGCTCAAATTCATATCCATTGAGTCAATGATGCCATCCAACCATCTCATCCTCTTTTGTCCCCTTCTCCTACTGCCTTCAATCTTTCCCAGCATCAGGGTCTTTTCCAATGAGTCAGTTCTTTGTGTTAGGTGGCCAAAGTATTGGAGCTTCAGCATCAGTCCTTCCAATGAATATTCAGGGTTAATTTCCTTTAGGTTAAAATTAAAGTAAAATAACTGTCAAGACCAAGTAGTAAAACAAGTGTAAGGTTGGGTGTTGGGATACTTGGATATAGTAAAATTTAAACATGATTTAAAAGCTCAGTAACATTGTAAAAAATACAGTATTTGTCTAAAATTCCCATCAAATTTTACCTAATTCTGATGATTTGTGGAGTTTAATAAATAAGACAAATCAGAAATGTAAATATATCAGTGTACATCAAATTTATCTGTTCTTTTTTCTGAGAGTAACTTTAAAGATTTTTCAAGAATCAGAAAGCCATGTGTTAGAGCTTTGAAATTTCTCTGTAATTTGATCAGTGCAACAAAGAGAGTAATTTGAGAAATAACCACTCAATGCTGAATTATATCCATGCAGCTCTTTAAAAAATGCTATGATTTACCAGAGCCATAGTTTATTTGAAAGAACCTAGTATTTAAACCCTTTCTGTGATGAACTCTTTACTTGATACCATGTTTAAGAGACACGTAGAGGACAACAAAGCAAACACTATCCTGAAATGCTGATGTTTCTCACCATTTGGACCTTTTTTCTATGTATCATCCCACATGCCTCACATTCCCAGTATATTTGAACCAACTTACTTGCATGTGCAGTATTGTCCCCAATAGAATACTGCTCCATTTCTTCAACCATTTAAGACTTTCTTTCACAGCTCATATAAAATTCTGTTTACTCTCACTGTCTGCCCTACCTAACAACCTGAACTTGCTAAAGACCTCTTATCAAAGTCATTGATGGGCCCTAGATACTACTTGCTTCATCTATGCTTTGTGAAAAAGTGAAAAAAGAGAAAGTGTTAGTCACTCAGTCTTGTCTGATTCTTTGTGACCCCATGGACTGTAGCCCACCAGACTCCTCCTAGGCAAGAATACTGGAGTGGGTAGCCATTCCCTTCTTCAGAAAGTCTTCTCTAGGTGACAAAAATGCCCTCCTTTGATGCAGTGGAAGAGGGGGACACAAAAGAAACTGGAATATTTAGATAAGACCCCCGTCCAACCCTCTCACTGATTTTCCCAAATCTAGCTCCTACTGGCACTCATGCCTAGTTTCATATTATCATTCACTTAGAGCCCTACAGTTAAGCAGTTTGGCCACATATTACCAGGCATCATTCTGCTGTAACAATCCCACTGACTGTACTCAGTCTTCACCAGGCAAGAGCTAACCTAATTTGATTCTGATCTAGATATATTTAATGCTACAGTGACATTACACCCAGAAGTTCAGTGAGGGACATATTATTTGTTAATAATGTTGAATCATAGCCAAATCAATTTCAAGTAGCTACGTCTGATATGAGGAAAGATTCCTTTCATTTCAATCATTGCTGAGTAAAAATTTGACAGTGATTTAAATTCATACCGTTAATGCAAACTATTTTCAGAGAATAGCTGGTCCAGACTTCTCATTTTCAAATAAGAAATAAGAGTCTTGAGGAAGTTGAGTTCCCTCGCGGAATTTATGACTTTGTGGTAGAAGTAAGAACAGAAGATAAGTCTCCCCAACTCTTTCAGTTCTACAAATACTGATTTTTTTTCTCCTATACTATACTATACCATATTTTCTAGCAACAAAATCTAAAATAAGTAACAAAATAAAATAATAAAATAAGTAACAAGATTAAATGGCACAATTTAAAAATCACTTAAGGAAAAAAAATGTGTGAACACAGTATTTTAATTCACTTACTTGTACCATTTCCAGTTATACTGAAAAATTAAATGCAAACGTATTAAATGAACAGTGAAACATAATGTTTTTTGCTTTCATGATGTTTATTGAATCATAGTGTTCATTACTGTTTCAAAAATTATTTGAGGGACTTATTTTAAACTGTCATTTATTAGAATATGTATATAATTTCTATTATAGCATTATAGAAAAGGCTGCTCTCTAAATGTTGGTGATAATGATGAATAATCCTCATAACTAATTTCTGAATCATGTGCTTCTTCCAGTTTCCTAGGTGTACTAATAAGGCTCTTTGTATTTTATATTTCAGAGCTGTATCTTAGAATCATTGTTTCATGTATGTTCAAGATACGCAAGCAAGATTGAATGTAATAAAAATGTTCTTATAGCAGAAATACATTAGGCAAGCAAGTCTCTTGTAGTTAAGGCTAGGGTAAATTCAGTTGAAATATGACTCACTATTCCATTCACAAACACTTATCAGTACTTACATGCTTTCTAAGCTTCAGTATTCTGAACAGTTTATAGCAGTCATTGCAAAAGAATCATTTCTTCTTTAAATGGGGAAATACTGAAAACTCAAGATAGTTCTTTTCCTTCTGGAACTGTTATTTTTAAGAGAAATATAAATGTGTTTCTTTAATGATGCACACAAGCAATTTCAAATAAAATGGGAGTTATGAAGAGAGATTGAACAGAAAGTAGAGCCTATCATGCTTTAACTAAATGGAGCTCAGTATCTGAAAAAAAAAAAGTCATTCTTATGACCAGTATAAACTTGAAAGATATTCAACTTTTGCAAAGAAATATAACCCAAGACATTACTAGTTAACAGGGAGCTTTCTAGCAGTCAGTATACATAACATAACGATTTATTTTAATCTCTACTCAAAGATGGAGTAGCTTCCCTGCTGGCTCAGAGGGTAAAGCGTCTGCCTGTGAGGCGGAAGACCTGGGTTCAGTCCCTGAGACTTGGGTTCGATCCCTGGGTCAGGAAGAACCCCTGTAGAAAGAAATAGCAATCCACTCCAGTACTCTTGCCTGGAAAATCCCATGGACAGTGAAGCCTGGTGCAGGCTACAGTCCACGGGGTCACAAAGAGTCGGACACGACTGAGCGACTTCACTTTCACTTTCAAAGATAGAAGACAGTCCTTGCTTCCTCACCTGATGTAAACTGCAGAAAGTAAGATCATTCACTGTGAAGAGAAGTTTCATGATATCTTGGGGAAAGAAACCATGTTGGGTAAAATTAACTCTGACAAATATAGGAATATCTTCTGTCGGGAGGAGACTACTCAGGGCAAAGTGCCAATGAATAAATTTTAACCAGAAAAACATTTCTTATTATAGCAACAAAAAGGAGAAATATTTTTCACCTGCTGTGAAAATGCAAAGCTAAAGAATTCTATTAAGATATAGCAGGTATAATGTAGTGGTTCCCACCCATAAGCCCAGACTTCTAATCACTGTAGTATGATTACCATACTTAGTCCCTATACATAAAATATTTTGAGGGTTTTATTATCTTCTTTCTTCTTTTTTTGAGTCACAGGATGTGTAAATTCATTACTTAAGATTGTGCGGCTATTGACTGGAAAAGGTAAGTTTCAAATCCAGAGAATCCAGTGCCATGGCCAACTCAGTTAATCTCTAAAATATATTGCATGTATGCTTGCATGCTTAGTTGCTCATTCGTGACTGATTCTTTCCAAACCTCTGGACTGTAGCCCTCCAGGCTCCTCTGTCCCTGGGATTCTCCAGGCAAGAATACTGGAGTGGGTTGCTATTTCCTCTGCCAGGGGATCATCTTGACCCAGGGAATGAAGCCACACCTCCTGCATCTCCTGCATTGCAAGTGGATTCTTTACCCACTGAGACATCAGATACTGGTTTCTTCAATTTTTAAATGATTAAACAGATCCATTGCTACATGTTAGTACCTGTCAATTGGGAGGAAAACCTTTAGAGTTGGAGAAACCTCAGCTTGAATTCCATTTTCAACACTTGTTAGAACATATTGAGCAAAAAATTAATTATTGGTTTCTCAGTTTCTTTCTGTATGGATTAACTGCTTGTTATCAATATTTATTCTCAATACACTCTAGGAAATGTGAATGATCACTTGTAGGCTCAATAAAGTAAATGCAAATGGTGAAGATAACAAAAGTACTCTGGTTTCAGAGTATGCAAGACATATATTTGAATTTATATTTGACAAGGAAGGATTAAAAAGAAATTGGCCACAGACTAGATTTTCATTCTTTTCCCTTGCTTATGGTTATATTTCATGTTAAAATAGTTCTTCATTAACTTTTCACATAAAAGATTTTTTTAATTCTGTTATTAACTGCCTTCTTGTAATTTTGCTGTGATCCATTATTTTTTCTTAATTTCATTGAATACAAATAAAATAAAATGGTAATTATTATAACATGAAATNAGAGCAGTGGCTTGAATATTTTATTTTGCTTGTTAAATTACAAAGCTTGCAAAATTAAGTCAGACATCTCATATCTAAATAAATATTTGTGATTTTATTTTATAAATATAATAATTTGTAGAAAATTGTAACTGCGTAGGTAACAAAAAGATACAAGAATCTATCAAATTACTTTGGAAGGTTAAATAAAACTTTATTGGAATAAAATTATAGAAATGAAATAATTATTTTTCCAAGATCAGGAAATTTTCTAATGTAAGTTTAATTGGCTTGACATTGAATTCTGCCAGTGAAAGTAATATCAAATTAAAGAATTTAATTTCTTTCAAGTTTCGATTCAGTTCAGTTCAGTCGCTCAGTCATGTCCGACTCTTTGTGACCCCACGGACTGCAGCACACCAGGCCTCCCTGTCTGTTACCAACTCCCAGACTTTACTCAAACTCATGTCTATTGAGTCAGTGATGCTATCCAACCATCTCATTCTCTGTCATCCCCTTCTCTTCCTGCCCCCAATCCCTCCCAGCATCAGAGTCTTTTCCAATGAGTCAGCTATTCTCATGAGGTAGACAAAGTATTGGAGTTTCAGCTTCAGCTTCAGACTTTTCAATGAACACCCGGGACTGATCTCATTTAGAATGGACTGGCTGGATCTCCTTGCAGTCCAAGGGACTCTCAAGAGTCTTCTCCAACACCACAGTTCAAAAGCATCAATTCTTCTGTGCTCAGCTTTCTTTATAGTCCAACTCTCACATCCATATATGACTACTAGAAAAACCATAGCTTTGACTAGATGGACCTTAGTTGGCAAAGTAATGTCTCTGCTTTTTAATACACTGTCTAGGTTGGTCACAACTTTTGTTCCAAGAGGCAAGTGTCTTTTAATTTCATGGCTGTAATCACCATCTGCAGTGATTTTGGAGCCCAGAAAAATAGTCTGTCACTGTTTCCACTGTTTCCCCATCTATTTGTTATGATGGGACTGGATGCCATGATCTTAGTTTTCTGAATGTTGAGCTTTAAGCCAACTTTTTCACCCTCCTCTTTCACTTTCATGAAGAGGCTCTTTAGTTCTTCTTCGCTTTCTGCCATGTGTGGTGTCATCTGCATATCTGAGGTTATTGATATTTCTCCCAGCAATCCTGATTCCAGCTTGTGCTACATCCAGCCCAGCATTTCTCATGATGTACTCTGCATATAAGTTAAATAAGCAGGGTGACAATATACAGCCTTGACATATTCCTTTCCTGATTTGGAACCAGTCTATTGTTCCATGTCTAGTTCTAACTGTTGCTTCTTGACCTACATACAGATTTCTCTCTCAGAAGGTAGGTCAGGTGGTCTGGTATTCCCATTTCTTTCAGAATTTTTCACAGTTTGTTGTGATCCACACAGTCAAAGAAGTTGACATAGTCGATAAAGCAGAAGTAGATGTTTTTGCTTTTTCTAAGATCCAATAAATTGTTGACAATTTGATCTCTGGTTCTTCCACCTTTTCTAAAACCAGCTTGAACATCTGGAATTTCACAGTTAAGGTACTGTTGAAGCCTAGCTTGGAGAATTTGGGGCATTACTTTCAAGTTTATTCTAAACTGTATATGTGTATGCTAAACATGCACATTTATTTATATGTGTATACATATATATATATATATATATATATATATATAATTTCCCTTGAAGAAAATATATACTTCCTCTATCTATCTATGTATTGGTGGTGTTTTTGCTTAGTTTCTAAGTTGTGTCTGATCTTTTTTGACCCCATGGACTATATAACCTGTCAGGCTCCTCTGCCATGGGATTCTCCAGGCAAAAATACTGGAGTGGGTTGCCATTTCCATCTCCAAGGGATCTTAATGACCCAGAAATCAAACATGCTTTTCTGTACTGGCAAGTGGATTATTTACCACTGAGCCACCTGGGAAGCCCATATATATGTTTATCTCCAAGGAATTGTTGCCCAGATCTGATCTGCAAATACATTGAAAATAGATTGATGAAAACGTTCAGAAATCTGTAACTTGGCCTGGAACAACTATTACATAGCTGCTCAGGGCAAATAATTCTTCTGTTAGTTTCTGAAAATTCAGATGGAACAAAGAAGGAATACTCAAAATACTATGATATTGTTACAATTTGTTATGACAAAAGGGAAGTTTCACATCTTTGTGAAACTGATTCTGAAATTCTATTGTCTCTTCTACTAATGTGTTTAAAGTAGAGTAGTTCTTTTCTATTAAAAATACTCTTAGCTTTACAAAAAAATCAAATGAAGGAAAAATGTTGAAGTTGAACTTAGAAACAAGAACACAGCTCTTCCCTACAATCATACAGGAGAAACATTATGAGAGCAGGTGTTCAGTGGCCTGGATTTAGCTAAATTTGGTTCAATGACTCATTGAGAAAGGTTGACCTATTCAATTTTTAAAATAGTACTTTTTGAATAAGCTGATCTAGGGTGAAGTTTACCAGATAACACACATTAATGGCATAGTTTTTATTTAAGTATTTTTTCTATGACTTGCCCAGTTACTACAAAAAGCAGAAAATACATCTAAATTTTACTTACTCAGTTGGCGACAAGACTATGTATGTTCCTCTGACTGCATGATGATAGCAGATTGTTTGTTGCATTCATCAGCTTGGTTTCCATGATTTCCAGTGTTTAAGCCTCCAGTAATTTCCACTGTCTCCCCAGGGTCATGTGTTGAAGTGGTCACCAGAATAGCTGGTTGTATAACAAAGGGTATTTTCTAGAACTTGCTTGGTGGCCGTTCAGTTGTTTTATTGACTGGACTTCATAATTTTTTTTCCTAGTAAACAGTGAAAAATTTCTCACCACTCCAAACCACTGTATATCTAAAACAGACTGACCTACTCGTACCTGTGAAGCAGGCAGAGTGCATCCATGCTTTACACCAACTATTTCACCACCCTTAATTCTAACCCATATGCCTTTTGTTGCTTTTTGCTCTAAGCCTGCGGCTACTTAGTTTCTTGCTTGTCCTCCCTTTCAGGATGGATTGATATTCCTCCTCTTCTAATGTGTTTTTCATTTCTAGTCTTGTGATTATCATTTTATACACATCCCCTTGATGCATTGATTTCTTGTACACTTCTGCCTCTCAATTTATTAATCTGATCTCTGAAACATTTCTGTTTATTGTATAAGTGCTTTTCAAGTTCATTAAGTTATATCCAAAGCCATGAAGATAGATGCTCATTCTTTTTCCAGAGAACATTCTAGAAATGGGTGTGTTCCTTTAGTGGGAACCACAGCTCCCTAAATTGCAATACCTGGGTCTCTTTCTCCCTGATCTCTTCAGCTTTCCTATGTTAGGCTAATAAGAGAGTTCTGCCTTTAGGATCATCTAAATCTACAAATTGTGTTTCTTTTTCCTCTGCAACTATCTGGAGTCATTTAACAAAAACAAATTGCCAATTCATAGGATATTCATCAACAACTTTCACACAGTGAAATATTACACAGTCTGATATCCTCCAACTCTCTTTTGTAGACACATATACTGTTGTAATAATCATGCTCTTTTTATTAGCTGTTTCCATAAATTCATTCTTGAAAACTCAAACTAAACATTCCCTTTTAGTTGCTGTTGCTTTCTGAGCAAGTGTATCATGCCAGACATTTTGATAAAGGATTTATAAAAATAACCATATTTAATATTCTCAATAATCCTACAAGGTAGATTGTAGTAGTAGTAGCAGTAGTACTTCCTTTTTAATGATATGAAGACTGAAATGAAAGTGATTCAATATCTTGTACAAAGTTACACTACCACTAAGGAGACATGCCAAGCCTCTAATTCAAGAATGTGCAATTCCGCAACATTAAGCAATATTGTATGTGACCTAAACCTTGGTAACCTCTATTCTGAAAGTTTACCTGTCTGGGTTTGCAAGAGTGAATGTTAGCTGAGACTGAAAAAGTAAAAGGCAGTTCTGCCATTAATCAGGCTGGGTAGGAGGTTGGACATAGACAAATCTAGTCCCAAAATTAACAGAAAAATTATTTCCCCAAGGTTGTGCAGTCATATGCCATAACCCTCTTTGTATAACTTTTGCTTGTTTACCAGTGATGCTTCCAGAAGTTTTTTGCTTTTTTTCTCATCTATTACTGAGGACATCTAATTGCTAAAATGTTATCACCTCATAAGAGCACCCAATTCCTCATGAATCCTCATTCTTTTAATTCTAAAACCAGCAGTTAATCCAGAATTAATGCCCTCTTCTCTTAGACACTTTTCAGAATTACTCAACAGTAACTAAAACCTTTCAAAAGATGCTTTCTTGCCCTCTCTTGTTGTGTGGCTTTGCAGAGCTCCTCTGCAGTGCCCTCCTTTGCTGCATCAAGTCGATTCATCTGATTCTATCAGGCTTCAAATTTGTGCCAGGTGTTCTTTGGCTGATTAAGCTTTCAACAATGCATAGTGAATTCATATGCATAAATAATTCCCAGAGGAAGAAAAACAAATAGCCATTAAATATTAGAATGCTTAGTGCCTCTTATAATAAAAATATTCATACAAATTAAAATGGTATGCTACTTTTTCAATTTGGCAAAGATATTGAAAACTTCTAAAGATCCTGTATTATCAAGAGAATGCATATGTAGTTCAAGTGCTGTGCTTGGTTGCTCAGTCATGTCTGACTCTTTGTGACCCCATGGACTGTAGCCTGCCAGGCTCCTATGTCCATGGGGATTTTCCAGGCAAGAATACTGGAGTGGGTTGCCATGCCCTCCTCCTTGGGATCTTCTCAACCCAAGGATCGAACCCAGGTCTCCTGCATTGCAGGCAGATTCTTTACTGTCTGAGCCACCAGAGAAGTACACAGGAGTAAAGGAAGGAAGGCCTAGATGCTACCACACAGGCAGGTGGAGTTATATGTTACTTCAGATTTTCTGGCAGGAAATTTGAACTTAAAATATTTGTTTGTAACATTTTGTTTTTTCTGCTGTGCTGTGAGGCATGTAGTATCTTAGTTCTTCAATCAGGGATCAAAACTGTATACCCTAGAATGGAAATTGGAGTCTTAACAATGGCACCACCAAGGAAGTCCTCTAATCTAACTTTTAATGTTATTGGAAAAAATAATAAAGGTACAGGAAAAATTTACTAGAATATTCATGGTGGTACTTTCAGAAAATAAATGATATAAATGACCCCCCCAAAAGACATTTAATTAAACAAATGGTGATTCATGTATACAAGAGAATTCAGTTCAGTTCAGTTCAGTCACTCAGTCATGTCCAACTCTTTGCAACCCCATGAATCGCAGCACGCCAGGCCTCCCTGTCCATCACCAACTCCTGGAGTTCACCCAGACTCACGTCCACCCAGTCAGTGATGCCATCCAGCCATCTCATCCTCTGTCGTCCCCTTCTCCTCCTGCCCCCAATCCCTCCCAGCATCACAGTCTTTTCCAATGAGTCAACTCTTCACATCAGGTGGCTAAAGTACTGGAGTTTCAGCTTTAGCATCATTCTTTCAAAGAAATCCCAGGGCTGATCTCCTTCAGAATGGACTGGTTGGATCTCCTTGCAGTCCAAGGGACTCTCAAGAGTCTTCTCCAACACCACAGTTCAAAAGCATCTATTCTTCGGCGCTCAGCTTTCTTCACAGTCCAACTCTCACATCCATACATGACTACAGGAAAAACCATACCTTGACTAGATGGACCTTAGTCGGCAAAGTAATGTCTCTGCTTTTGAATATGCTGTCTAGGTTGCTCATAACTTTTCTTCCAAGGAGCAAGCGTCTTTTAATTTCATGGCTGCAGTCACCATCTACAGTGATTTTGGAGCCCAAAAAAACAAAGTCTGACACTGTTTCCACTGTTTCCCC
>SJYQ01003971.1:40774-88020 GCA_006410935.1 Redunca redunca
CTCCAGGAATTGGTGACGGACAGGGAGGCCTGGCGTGCTGCGATTCATGGGGTTGCAGAGTTGGACGCGACTGAGCGACTGAACTGAACTGAGTGTTTTATTATATATTATAACATAATTCTATTTAGTACCCAAAAGTCTCTTAATAAAAGTCATTATGATTAATATATACACACTTAACTGACATGTATACACTCAAGTTCAGTTCAGTCGCTCAGTCGTGTCCGACTCTTTGCGACCACATGCATCGCAGCATGCCAGGCCTCCCTGTCCATCACCAACTCCCGGAGTTCACTCAGACTCACGTCCATCGAGTCGGTGATGCCATCCAGCAGTCTCATCCTCTGTCCTCCCATTTTCCTCCTGCCCCCAATCCCTCCTAGCATCAGAGTCTTTTCCAATGAATCAACTCTTTGCATTTAATTGTTGTATCTATCCTTTCTTTTCCAGCAACAGAGCCTCTAATAGATTTTGGACTTCAAATATTTTTTAAAGTGTATATCTTTCCCATGATATAGTCGATTAGAAAGCGTCTATGTTAATGAGTTCCTTCTTCCCACTGTACCTTCACAGCTGCCTGAGTGGTGGAAGCTCATAACCATAGCCTCCTGTTTTTTCCCCATACATCTGACTTTAATGTGCTCCTTTTCCATTTGACAATAGTAATCGTGTATTTCACGGATGTCATGTATTTTACAGTGGAGTTGTAAAGCAAAACTCAGAAATATTGTTTTTAACATGCCGCTTTCTTTTCTAATTCATTTTTTTAAATTTTGAAAATGTCAAAACTTACATATATATGAAAAAATATTCATGATTTCTCCCTCTATTGAAATTCAACAATTAATATTGAAACAGTTTGGACTGAACTCTGGTCTCCCATATTGGAAGCAGGGTTGAGCCCTGTTTCCCATATTGCAAGCAGATTCTTTACTATCTGAGCCACCAGGGAAACCCAATATGGCAGGAACTGATGGTCTAGATATGAGTCTATTAGTTTTGGTAACAACTCAACCTGATTTCCAGGTCTTCAGAGTTGGTAGTACTGATGATGAGGAAGTCAGACACTCCACAATGTAGATCTCACATTTGGGGGTAACAATGTAAGAAGTAAAAGTACTTCTTTTAATACTTTGTTAAAATTCATTCAACGTGTACATTATAGATTCTAGATTACAGTCCCTTGACCTTGAGAAATTCATTGCTGAGTAAGATGTCAGATATGTCAAGAAATAACTATAATGTGATAGTAATTGTGTAAGAAAGTTAAAGAGTATAACAGAAGCAAATGTAAACTCCTTCCCTTATGACAAGTAATCTCAGATGATGTATAATAGAAGGAAGACTTAAAAATTATATGAGGCCCTGTCTATTGATCTCTGAGATCCTTGACCAGTCTTCAGGTAAAGTTGTTGTTGTTGTTGTTTTTCCCCCTCTTTGTTTTGACCCACCAGCTGGCCCTTCAGCTAACCTTATAAGAATGATATGGGGAGAATGGAGTTTGAAGAGGGGGAGAGTGGAGATCAGAAAATAAATGTACACGTTCTCTAAATCATCCTATCATTCTAAAGACACAGGTTCTTGAACATTTCAACAAGATATAGCAAAATCTATACACTAACATTTGCTTTGTCATCTGAGAAATGCATTTCAGTTCAGGTCCATTTGCTGCTAAAAATTTGTTCAGAAAGCAAAAATGTAAACCAGTATTTCTTGGGTAATGTTCTATTTACAGTGAAAATGTGAAATGTGTACGTGTACATTTTTTATTGCCCCCAACCCCCGCAAAGTCATTAGGACTTTTCAACCTAAAATAAACAGAGAATTTAGTATTTATAGACAAGAATAACAATATATTGAACAAGTGAGAAAGAAAGAAAAGGAAATAACAGTCCTTTGGGGGAAAAGATATTAAGAATCATAGTTGTTTTTCTTTCCATTCTATGTCAGTTCCAGCCTCTTCTATTCGAGATAAAACACCTATCCTGACAATATATTCAGAAAGAAATAATGAAACAAAGAATTGAGAGATACAAATTTGAATTACATTATCAAGTCTATTAATGAATTTTACTAATTAACTTCTGAAGTTCCAATAGTTTTACTGAGCTCTTTATTTACATGCAAACTTTTTCATATAATAAAGCCTCATCTACTATAAATACAGAAGAAATAAATATATAAAATCATAAAAAAATCTCAGTAGCTGTGTCATGGAAAAAATAAATCAGAACAACATGATAGGAAGTGATTTATATTTTATTGAAAGTTTTTCTGTGGCAATGATATAAAATTTGAACCTTAAATGAGAGAGAAATATTCATGTGACTAGAAAAAATTTTTTCACTCAGAGATATGTAATATGGAGGACCTGAGGAAAGTCCTTGCAAGTCGTTCTTAACCTGATTTAGATTTACATTTTTCAAAAAATATAAACTGATTTACATTTTTTTCAAAAAGATCACTATCTACTCTCTAGGAAACCTATAGGCTATCAAAGGATGATAGCTGAAGATGGTGTGATCAGGAAAAGAGCTGTTGCATTGCTCAAGGTGAAAAGTAAGAGCCATGTAAACTAAAGTGTTGATAGTAGAGATGAAGAAAAGCAATTGTTCTCAAAGTATATTTGGAGAATTCTTAGCAAGTAAGATTGTTCAGGAATACTAATATATTGCTTATAAGGTCAAAGGAATAGAGGAATCAAGCATATTCTGGATTTGGAGGTCTGAATCACTCGATAGAATATGGTATAATTTACTGAGATGGGAAATTCTGGGGAAGAAACAAGTGAGGGGATATGGGGTGGGAGAGGATTACTTAAGCGTGATCAAGAATTCTGTTGCAAGCATGTTAAATTGAAATGCCTATATAATATTCAAGTAGAGATGCTATGTAGCAGGTTATATATACTTTTTGTGACCTAAGGGAAAAGTTACCCTGAATATAAAATTTTGAGTATCATCAGCATAAAGATGAATTTCAAAGCCAGAGCTTGGAGAATATTACTTTGAGAGAGAATATGTAGATAGAAGAGAAAAAGGTTCTGGGATTCTCCAAAAAGTAAAAGCTGAGGAGTAAAAAGATTCAGGAAATGAGCCTGAAAAATACTAGCACATAGGGTAGGAGGGAAACAGACGCTCATGTCCTGGGAGCCTAGTAAGGTGTTTCAAAGTAAAGGAGTGCAGTTTGTATACACCTAGCAGTGTTGCCAAGAGAATGAATAAAATGAAGACAAAGTTGCCAATAAAATTGTTAATGTGGAGATCGTTGGTAATGTGGAGAAGAGCAATTTCTGAGGTAGAGTGGAGAAGGAAATTGGGAGAGCAGGGACATAGGAACAACTGGAAGGTGAAGAAGTAAAGAAATGAGAGATAGAAATGTTAGAGGAAGAATAGGGACAACTATATTTAAATTTGTAATGATTATTGGGAAAATGGTTTGCAACAGTGAGCTGAACATGAGATCAAGGGAGGTTTGTTTGTATCTTACTGTGTCTGCTCAGTCACTCAGTCCTGCCCCACTCTTTGTGACCCTATGGACTGGAGCTCCTCTGTCCATGGTATTCTCCAGGCAAGAATACTGGAGTGGGTTGTCATGCCCTCTTCCAGGGGGTCTTCCTATCAGGGATTGAACTGAATCTCCTGAGTCTCCTGCATTACAGGCGATTCTTACTGCTGAGCCACCAGGGAATTGTTTATTATTATGTATGACTTTTTTGCGTATCAATAGGAATGATGCACACAATGGAGTCAGGGGTGGTGGTGCAGATGGTGGTGGCAGGAACTATGAGAGAGGAGCCCTTAAAAAAAGTAACAGAGAATGAGATGTAAGAGAGAAGTAGGGAGAGTCGGTCTCCAATATAACCCATGATTTTTAATTGGTAAGAATAGAGTCATAGAATACAGGTATAGATACAAAGAAGTTAGGAGATTTGGAGGCAAGATAAGGGAATTCCAGCCTAAATGGTCAATGTCAATGATATAATAGGTGTGACTATTTGCTCTGTGTGTGTGTGTGAGTGTGTATATGTTTATACGTGTGTGTTTAGGTGTAAAGAGTGAGAGTTTGATGACAAAGAAAGTGATAAAATAGTAAATTAGTTATCTTGGGATTAGAGCAAATATAGGATGGAAAAATATCATTAAAACTCAGAGTTAATTTTGTAAATTGATTCAAATATAGGTTTTATGAAGGTAAAACAGGAACAAGTATGTAAAATCTCTGAATACAGTGTGTGAGATACAACAGAAGTTCTAAAATGATCACTTTACTACCCTACATTCTGTACCCCCAGCCTTTTGATTATAAGAAAAAATGATTGGAGAAAATTAATAAAAATGGGAAGAAAAGGGTAAATGAATATTTCTCTAAATTTATTCTTTAATCATTAGATATAATTAACATACAATAAACTTCACATATTCAAAGCATACACTTTTATACATTATGTAGATGTGGGTATATATGTTACATATACATTCTATCAATAACATTATTGGAATTTAACATAATTGGAATAGTATAGTAGTATTCTCTTAATCCAGCTTCTTTCACTCAGTGCAATTACTTGAGTTTTTTTATCTTGTATGGATTAATAGTTTCTTCTTTCTTTGCTTAGTACTATACTGTTATTTTTCCATTCACCTGAAATGATCTATTCACCTGAGATTTGGATTGTCTTTAGTTTGTGTTGTTAAAAAGAAAGTTTTAATAAATATTTGCAGACAAGATTTCATAGGAACTTATGGTTTCATTTCTTTGGGGTCAATACCTGGGACTGAAATAGCTGGGTTCTACAGTAGGTGCATGTTTAACTTTTTAAGAAGTTGTTGAACTGATTTNATAGCTGGGTTCTACAGTACGTGTATGTTTAACTTTTTAAGAAGTTGTTGAACTGATTTCCAGAGGTCTTGTACTATTTTATATTTTCACCAGCAATGTGTAAGAGTTTCTATTGTTCCATATCCTTACCAGTATTGAAATACTCAGTAATTTACATAGTAGACATTCCAAGATGTGTAAAATGGTTTTTCACTTGTGATTTTAATTTTCATATCCCCAATAACTAATAGTGTTGGACACTATTAGTGTTCATTTCATCAATGTATCTACTTTGGTAAACTTCAAATATTTTCCTCCTTTAAAAAACTGAGTTGTTTTCTTATTGTTGATTTTTGAGAGTTCTTTACATGTTCTGGATATAACTCTTTCATCATATGTGATCTGCCTATGTTTATCCCTTGTTCATGACTTATCTTTTCATTGTCTTCATGGTGTCCTTTAGGAATAAAAATTCTTTAATGTGATGAAGTCTAACTTATCTTTCTTTTCTTTTATGGATCATATTTTTGCATGGAATANAATAGAAATTCTTTAATGTGATGAAGTCTAACTTATCTTTCTTTTCTTTTATGGATCATATTTTTGCATGGAATAAAAAACAACTTGTCTAATTCCAGTTCATAAAAATTTAATCCTGTATTTTTCCTGGAAGTTTTATAGAATCCCCTTTAATATTTATTGAATCCAGAAATGTAAGTCACATCAATACAATGTAAAGAAGCTTGTCCAAACCCCATCAATTAAATCTAACATCTCCTCCTGCTACAGGACAAGGTAGAATGAAAACTTTGTCTTGTATCCAAGAAAGGAGCCACTCTTTTCTCCAAAGTTCTACAGCACAGTCAAACAGTTGCATATGATCTTCACTCCTCTTGGGGATAGGAATATTCTGGTCTCACCACTACTCATCTTTTTCTTTAAACCATCTGTGTTTGGGACAGAGGGGGAAGGAGGTGCAGACAGTGTGAATGAGCAGCTCCATACATAAGCAGCAAGGTACATTTACTTTTAGATTCCTGTGGTGAAGCTCAACAACTAACAGTATGCTGTGTTCACTCTACCCAGTGGTTTATATTGAAAAACAAAGGTCTTATTGCAGACACCACTAACCTCAGCTTTGGGAACCTCTTGATTCTGCAGCCACAGTCACATGTCAGTATGGTGATGACAGTTTCGCTCCTTTGCCTAAGTCGAATTGATTTACACCAATACAGCATTTTTAAGGTGTTCACTCTAATACATGACTTCCACTGCTCCGTTTTCATGATAACATCTTAAATTTTCACATGGCTTTATCATAAGACTTAAAAGAGTTATCCAAGTAATAGAGATAATGACAAGAATTTACCTAGATTCCTCTGTGTCTGTTTTCCTCCAGGGGATCACTTTCATGAGCAAACTTGATCTATAAGGATGACCCAAATACTACTCAATGCCTCGTCCATGGTTCCCTGTGAACTCTTTGTATATTAGAGAATCTCCCTCAAGAGGGCCAAAGTACCCTTATAGCAATAAGAATCCTGGGAAAAATAACTCTGAGACTTTCACTGTCATCCCTGAATGAATCTAAAGTTAGCACATAGACTACAGGACAGGTTGAACCATAAAACAATGTACTTGTGGTCATTCTTCTTTAACACACATTATAAATATTGCCCTCATGTTGCAGTGGAACCAGCCACACTGTGAATCTTTTGCCTCTCTGAACCATACTGATCACTAATTCCCCTCCTTTTATCCTAAGTATAGCTGCACTCCTTTGTATCTCTTATCCAAAATGGGCTAAACCTTCTGTCTACCCAGGATAAATCTCAATATTGTATGTCCACCTATGGTTGACTGCTAAGTTACCAAGGTCATCACCTGGAGGAGAATTAGGACACCATTTGGTCAGTTGTTTTTGAATCTAAATTCCTGGTACTCAGTTTTCAACCACATCCTCAATTACCCACTCATTAGCAGGTAGTAACATAGAGGAGCATATTTTTGCCCAACATCCATGTAATTTGGTTAGTAATATTTATTGTTGATTCCATGGTCTTTCCTTAAATCTTGATAGCTTGCATATGAAGCTCTCAGCTTTACTTTTTTGGAAAATCATATATTTTTGTCAACATGCCAGAGTTATCACAAAGTTGTCAAGAACAATGAATTGTCTGAGATTTTACTCAACTTACAAGCTAATATTTCCCTGAAAGCTAAGACAGTAAAGACTGCCTGCACTGCAGCAAACCCAGGTTCAATCCCTGGGTTGGGAAGATTCTCAGGAGAAGGAAATGGCCATCTACTCCAGTATTTTTGACTGGAAAATCCCATGGATAGAGGAGCCTGGCGGGCTACAGTCCATTGAGTTACAAAGAGTCAGACACAACCAAGTAACTAACACACTAACACACAAGCTAATATGTTAGCCTGATGTGTATTTACATAAATTGTTAGAAAACATGAGATTCATGGGTCAGAGACAAAGGGAAATTTATTACTCATACCAATAGCAGTATCTGGACTATTTGTGTTTTTATGCCAGTCTCTGAGTCTTGTTTGTCACAGGATGATGTGAAGAGAGAGGTAACAGCTTCACAGGCTGTGCTTTGCCTTATAGCAGAGAAACCCTGAGTTTAGGGAATCCAAATATTTGATAATGAATATTAAGCATGACTGTTTTTGCTCTGGATGGAGAAAGAGTTGTTCACTATCTGAACATTTTTCAGAAATAGTTCATAATAAAATTAATATCTTGCTTATGAAATGTGAGAGACCCATTAAAAGTCGTTCCTCAATGATAAAGCTTTTTTTTTTTACTCTGCTTTCTATCACTGGTTTTAAACAATTTGATTCTGATGGGCTTTGTAGTAATTTTCTTCATATCTCTTGTGCTTGGATTTTTTGAGTTTCTAGATCTGTAAGTTTATACTTTTCATCTAATTTGAAAACTCTTTGTTTGTTATTTATCTGACTCTTTTTTGCTGTCTTTCCTCCTTTCTCTTTTCATTTGGAGGCTCCAGTTATGTAAATATTTGACCATTTGAAGTTGCCAGAACTATCACAGATATTTTGCTTGTGTGTATATTCTTTTTCACCTTTTTAATATCTTCATTGTCTCTTTTAGGATAGCTTTTATTACATCTTCAAATTCATGAGTTGTTTTTTTCTATAATAGCTAATCCAATGTTAATCCCAAGTAGTGTATTTTTTATCTCCAGCATTGAAATTTTTATCTCTAGAAGTTTCTGAAATATATATGTATCTTCTACATCTAACATCAATTTTTCCTTTGGTTACTTTCAGACATGGCATATGCATTTAATGACTTTTAAATGTCCTTGTTGCTAGTCCTCACATCTATGTCAGTTCTAGATTAATTTTAACTAATTAGTTTGAAATTGAACTTTTTTTAAAGTTAAAGTTATTTTTTAGATCAGTTTACAGTTCACAGCATAGTTGAGCAGAAGGTACAGATATTTCCCACATATCTCCTGCTCTCACCCAGGCATAGCCTCCTCTTATTATCAACAACCTCTACCAAAGTATTTTGTTATAGTTGATGAACTTACATTGACATACAATTACACAAAGTCCACAGTTTTCCTTATGGTTCATTCCTACAGCTGTACATTCTGTAAGTTTGTACAAATGTATAATGGCAAGTATCCACCATTACACTATCATATAGAGTAAGTAACAATCCTGATGTTGTTTATGTTCTGTCTGTTCATCCTGCTACTAACCCCTGCCCCTGTCAATCATTGATCTTTATGTTGTCACTATAGTTTTGACTTACCCAGAGTATCATATAGTTGAATCATACAATCCTTTGACTTCTCAAATTGGCTTGTTTCACTTAGTAATAGGCATTTATGGAGAAGGAAATGCAACCCACTCCAGTGTTATTGCCTGGAGAATCCCATGGACAGAAGAGCCTGGTGGGCTACAGTCCACGGGGTCGCAAAGAGTTGGACATGACTGAGCGACTTCACTTTAATAGGCATTTAAGGTTTCTCCATGCATTTCTGAAAGTGAAAGCATTAGTCACTCAGTGGTGTTTGACTCTTTACGACCCCATGGACTATAGCCCACCAGGCTCCTCTGTCTACAGAATTCTCCAGGCAAGAATACTGATTTCTCCATGTATTTCTATGGCTTAATAATACACGTACTTTTAGCGCTGAATAATTCATTCTCTAGATATTCCACAGCTTGTGGAATATCCTTCACCTGCTGAAGGATATCTTGGATGCTTTCAAGTTTTAACAATTATGAATCAAGTTGCTATAAATATTTGTAAGCAACCACCAAAATTACCTTCCAAGATGATTGCACCACTTTTCATTCCCTCCAGCAATGGATATGCATTCCTGTTGCTCCACATTCTCATCAGCCTTTAATATTCTCAGTGTTCTGGATCCTGGCCATTCTAATAGGTATATGGTGCTTTCCTGTTTTAATTTGCATTTCCCTGATGATATGTGATATAGAGAGTCTATTCATGTACTTATCTGCCATCTACAGAGCTTCTTCTATGAGGTATCTGCTAAGGCCTTTCTTTCATTTTTAAATCATATTATTTATTTTCTTACTGCTGAGTTTTAAAATATCTTTGTTTATTTTGGATTGACAATCCTTCATCAGATGTGTTTTTTACAAGTATTTTCTCTCAGTCTGTAGCTTCTTCTTATTCTCTTGACATTGTCTTTTGTATAACAGAAATTTTTAATAAAATCCAGCTTATCAATTATTTCTTTCATGCTGCTGCTGAGTTGTTTCAGTCATGTCCAACTCTGTGTGACCCCATAGATGGCAGCCCACCAGGCTCCCCCATCCCTGGAATTCTCCAGGCAAGAGTACTGGAGTGGGTTGCCACTTCCTTCTCCAATTATTTCATGGGATTTGTCTTTGATGCCAAGAATTATAACTGCCTTGGCCTTCAGACGTCAACTTTCATTACCTCAATTCAGGAAGACTATGGACTTTGCCTGGATTCTTTCTTAGTGGGGTATGGCCTGGGAACTATCTCCAGAGAGTTAGCTAAGGAAATTGTGGGGATCAATTCGTTTCCCATCTCTCAGCCATCACTAGATTTCATTGTTTATGTTCAGTATCTTGAAAATTATTGTTTCATAAATCTGAGGTTTTTTTTTTCAGTTGTTTCTAATAGGAGGGTAAATCTGGCTTCTATTAATCCATTTTGATCATAAGTGACACCAGTAATTCTGTTCTTTAATATGAATAAGACGCTTTCCTTAAAATTAACTCATATTTGTATTCTATTAGCATGAAACTACAACTTTGTATGGCTGGGAGCCAAATCTTTATCTGAATCTTTCTCATATATTAATATATGACATATAGAGAATATATATAGATTATGTGTGAGAGATTGGAACCCTGACACCTTAGAGAAAGAAGTTATTGATAGCACCTATCCTACTCTCTTGGAGAAGGAAATGGCAACCCATTCCAGTACTCTTGCCTGGAGAATTGCATGGACAGAGGAGCCTGGCAGGCTACAGTCGGTGGGGCCAGAAAAAGTCAGATACAGCTGAGTGACTAACACACACACACACACATGCATGCACACGCACACACACACACAGAGGCAGTTATATGGAGAAGGAAATGGGAACCCACTCCAGCACTCTTGCCAGGAGAATCCCATAGACAGAGGAGCTTGGCGGGCTGCAGTCCATGGGGTAACAAAGAGTTGGACATGACTGAGCAACTAACACACACATTCTACTCCCTATGTTTGGAAAACTGAGACTGGAGTAATTAAGAAAGTTAGCCTTTGGCTACCTAATTGGTGGTAGTATGAAACTAGAACCTGTATCTTGCAACTGCAGGTATACTGTACTTCATTACTTAAAATTTTTTTTATAATTGTATTTATTTATTTATTTACTAACATGTATTTTTGGCTAGGCTGGGTCTTCATTGCTCTGTGGACTTATCTCTAGTTATGGTGAGCGGGGGCTACTCTTCATTGCAGTATTCGGGCTTCTCACTGAGGTGGCTTTTCTTGTTGCAGAGAGGGACATGAAAGCTTCAGTAGTTGAGGCACATGGTATCAGTATTTGTGGCTCCTGGGATCTTGAGCACAGGCTCCATAGTTGTGGAACATGGGCTTCTTTGCCCTCCTCCATGTAGGATCCTCCTCCATGTAGGATCTGCCAGAATCAGGGATCAAAACCATGTCTCCTGCATTGACAGGCAGACGCTTCACCACTGACCCATTGAACTCAGTTCAGTTCAATTCAATCGCTCAGTCATGTCCAACTCTTTGCAAACCCATGAGCCGCAGCATGCCAGGCCTCCCTGTCCATCACCAAATGCCGGAGTCCACCCAAACTCATGACCATTGAATCTGTGATGCCATCCAACCACCTCATCCTCTGTCGTCCCCTTCACCTCCTGCCTTCAATCTTTCCCAGCATCAGGGTCTTTTCAAATGAGTCAGTTATTGCATCAGGTAGCCAAAGATTTGGACTTTCAGCTTCAACATCAGTCCTTCCAATGAACACCCAGGAAAGTATCCTTTAGGATGGACTGGTTGGATCTCCTTGCAACCCAAGGGGCTCTCAAGAGTGTTCTCCAACATGACAGTTCAAAAGCATCAATTCTTCAGCACTCAGCTTTCTTTAAAGTCCAACTCTCACATCCATAATGACCACTGGAAAAACCATAGCCTTGACTGGATAGACATTTATTGGCAAAGTAATGTCTCTGCTTTTGAATATGCTGTCTAGGTTGGACATGACTTTCCTTCCAGGGGGTAAGTGTCTTGTAATTTCATGGCTGCAATCACCATCTGCTGTGATTTTAGAGCCCAGAAAAGTAAAGTCAGCCACTGTTTCCATTGTTTCCCCATCTATTCCCCATGAAATGTTGGGACCGGATGCCATGATCTTAGTTTTATGAATGTTGAGCTTGAGGCCAACTTTTTCACTCTCCTCTTTCAATTTCATCAAGAGGCTCTTTAGTTCTTCTTCACTTTCTACCAAAAGGGTGGTGTCATCTGCATATCTGAGGTTATTAATATTTCTCCTGGAAATCTTGATTCCAGCCTGTGCTTCTTCCAGCCCAGCGTTTCTCATGATGTACTCTGCATATAAGTTAAATAAGCAGGGTGACAATATACAGCCTTGACAAACTCCTTTTCCTTTTTGGAATCGGTCTGTTGTTCCATGTACAGTTTGAACTGTTGCTTCCTGACCTGCATATAGGTTTCTCAAGAGGTAGGTCAGGTGGTCTGGTATTCCTATCTCTTTCAGAATTTTCCACAGTTGATTGTGATCCACACAGTCAAAGGCTTTGGCGTAGTCAATAAAGCAGAAACAGATGTTTTTTCTGGAACTCTCTTGCTTTTTTGATGATCCAGCGAGTTGGCAATTTGACCTGGGGTTCCTCTGCCTTTTCTAAAACCAGCTTGAACATTTGGAAGTTCATCGTTCATGTATTCTTGAAGCCTGTCTTGGAGAATTTTGAGCATTACTTTACTAGCATGTGAAATGAGTGCAATTGTGCAGTAGTTTGAGCATTCTTTGGCTTTGCCTTTCTTTGGGATTGGAATGACAACTGACCTTTTCCAGTCCTGTGGCCACTGCTGAGTTTTCCAAATTTGCTGGCATATTGAGTGCAGCACTTTCACAGCATCATCTTTCAGGATTTGAAAGAGCTCAACTGGAATTCCATCACCTCTACTAGCTTTGTTCATAGTGATGCTTCCTAAGGCCCATTTGACTTCACATTCCAGGATGTCTGGCTCTAGGGGAATGATCACACCATCGTGATTATCTGGGTCATGAAGATCTTTTTTGCATAGTTCTTCAGTGTATTCTTGCCATCTTTTGTTAATATCTTCTGCTTCTGTTGGGCCCTTACCATTTCTGTCCTTTATTGAGCCCATCTTTGCATGAAATGTTCCCTTGGTATCTCTCATTTTCTTGAAGAGATATCTAATTTTTTCTATTCTGTTGTTTCCTCTATTTCTTTGCATTGATCACTGAGGAAGGTTTTCTCTCTTTACTATTCTTTGGAACTCTGTATTCAAATGGGTATATGTTTCCTTTTTTCCTTTGCATTTTGCGTCTCTTCTTTCCTCAGCTATTTGTAAGGCCTCCTCAGACAGACATTTTGCTTTTTTGCATTTCTTTTTCTTGAGGATGGTCTTGATTCCTGTCTCTTCTACAATTTCATGAACCTCCATCCATAGATCATCAGTCACTCTGTCTATGAGGTCTAGTTCCTTAAATCTATTTATCACTTCCACTGTGTAATCCTACAGGATTTGATTTAGGTCATACCTGAAAGGTCAAGTGGTTTTCCTCACTTTCTTCAATTTAAGTCTGAATTTGGCAATAAGGAGTTTATGATCTGAACCACAGTCAGCTCCCAGTCTTATTTTTGCTGACTGTATAGAACTCTCCATCTTTGGCTGCAAAGAATATAATCAATCTGATTTTGGTGTTGACCATCTGGTGATGTCCATGTGTAGAGTCTTCTCTTGTGTTGTTGAAAGAGAGTGTTTGCTATGACCAGTGTGTTCTCTTGGCAGAACTCTTTTAGCCTTTGTCCTGCTTCATTCCGTACTCCAAGGCCAAATTTGCCTTTTACTCCAGGTGTTTCTTGACTTCCTACTTTTGCATTCCAATCCCCTATTATGAAACGAACATTTTTGTGGGTGTTAGTTCTAAAAGGTCTTGTAGGTTACACTTCATAGAACCATTCAACTTCAGCTTCTTCAGTGTTACTGGTCAGGGAATAGACTTGAATTACGGTGATATTGAATGGTTTGCTTGGAAATGAAGAGAGATCATTCTGTTGTTTTTTAGATTGCATCCAAGTGCTGCATTTCAAACTCTTTTTTTGACTATGATGGCTACTCCATTTCTTCTAAGGGATTCCTGCCCACAGTAGTATATATAATGTTCATCTGAGTTAAATTTACCCCTTCCAGTTCATCTTAGTTCATTCATTCTTAGAATGTCGATGTTCACTCTTGCCATCTCCTGTTTGACAACTTCAAATTTGCCTTGATTCATGGACATAACATTCCAGGTTCCTATGCAATATTGCTCTTTACAGCATTGATTCTTGCTTCTATCATGAGTCCCATGCACAACTGGGTGTTGTTTTTGCTTTGGCTCCATCCTTTCCTTCTTTCTGGAGTTATTTCTCCACAGATCTCCAGTAGCATATTGGGCACCTACTGATGTGGGGAGTTCATCTTTCAGTGTCATATCTTTTCGCCTTTTCAGGCTCTTCATGGGGTTCTCAAGGCAAGAATAGTGAAGTGGTTTGCCATTCTCATCTCCAGTGGATCACATTCTCTCAGACCTTTCCACCATGACCTGACTGTCTTGGGTGGCCCCACACGGCATGGCTTAGTTTCATTGAATTAGACAAAGCTGTGGTCCATTTGATCAGAATATCTGTGATTGTGGTTTCAGTCTGTCTGCCCTCTGATGCCCTCTCTCAGTGCCTACTGTCTTATTTGGGTTTCTCTTACCTTGTACGTAGGGTATCTCTTCATGGCTGTTCCAGCAAAGTGCAGCCGCTGCTCCTTACCTTGGACATGTGGTAGCTCCTCTCAGCCTCTCCTGAGCTGTTGCAGCCAACTTACTTGTCTTGACAATCCCAGACGAACCCCCAAGATGATAGCTTATGGTGAATAGTGTCAGATTCTCGATATCCAAAGGCGAAGATTTAGCTTCAGGACCAGGGACCAGCCTTAATCACTCAAGAGTTTTGTGTCACAGAGTTTTATTAAAGTATAAAAAGCCACCAGGGAAGCCCCTTAAATCATTTAAGAAATGTTTTAGAAGTGAATTGCCTGGAATTCCAGCCTTACTCATGGCTAGGCAAGCCTCCATCCTGTGGTTTCTTGATTTCATCCCTCTAGCTCTAAGTACACTTGCCATTGTGTCAACTATTTGAGACTTCAATGAATTGACTAACTCATGTTTGTAGAACACAGAAGAAGTGAAGAGAAACATCAGTTACTCAGTCGTGTCTGACTTTTTGCATCCCCATGGACTGTAGCCCACTAGGCTCCTCTGTCCATGGAATTTTCCAGGCAAGAATACTGGAGTGGGAAGCTGGTCCCTTCTCCAGGAGATCTTCCCAACCCAGGGACTGAACCTGGGTCTTCCCCTTTACGAGCAGATTCTTTACTATCTGAGCCACCAGAGAAGCCCACACAGAAGAACAAATCACTATTAATAATTCAAAGTTTGAATGTTATTACCTACCAGTTTGTGCTTCTGTGAGATTTAATTATGCCAATTTATCATTGGCAGTTGAAAATCAATTGAGAAAATACTGTTACAGTGATTACAGGGGAACCTCATAAATATAGCTATTACCTTAAAACATAAATCCCAATTTTATCAATTTAAAAACATACAATTAATGTCTCATTGGCATATTATGGCAGCATTTGAACTCTCACTTAAGTGTTTTAAATAATTGAGCATTACAATAAAAGCAAAATAGCAGTTTCATGGTGATGGTGCTGCCAACAGGTCTTAACCTAGGATTTTGCTCCTTATCAAAGCATGACTTTCTTCTCAGCATTTGCCAGTAATTTTTTTTTAATAAATCATTTAAATTGCACCATCACAATACTAAATTGCTCTCACACAGATTCTACCATTCCTGTGGAAGGCTAACATTATTAACTTCTGCTGGCATCTATTAAAGTGTTCTGGCTTTCCAGACCCTGTAATATTTGCATTCATTTGTGGACCATAACTTTTTACAGTGCCAAACTTGGCTGTCTGCATTTCTTTGCCACTTTGGGGATACTTGTTGAGATAGTGTAGAAAATATGTTAGAGAAAGAGAGATAATGAAGTCACTTATTAAGCCAGGTAATAAATTTTAAGTCATTGAAGCATTCTTTTGTTTCAAGAACAGTAATTTCAATATTGCTATAAATTTATGGCAACTCAGCGAGATGTTATATGAAGTCGTCTTGAAACATCTGGGCTTCAAGAAGGTGTAGGATGATGTCCTTTACAGAAGTAAAACCTGGGAAAATGAGAAATTATTATTGGTACTTTTTTAAAAAGGAACACGTTGTGTTCAAGATATGATGCTTAAAATTAATCTTGTGATGTAAAGGTTTAAAAAATACAAAATTTCAAATAAAAACTGTATAATCTTTTTAGCTGCAAAACTATTAATATAATAAAAGTTTATGTTGCTGACTTTCTATTTTTAATTTCTTTACTATTATGCCTTCCTCAGAAAGTGAATAATAAAAAATATATAAAGTTTTTACCCTGTATAGTAACTGGTTTCTTCACAGGTTATTTTACTTATCCCTTGGAGGTATGTTCTCACTTCATCCTCTTTACTTCTATTTAAGTTTTAATTTCATTTCTATTTATACTATTTCTCTCCTACAAGTGGTGTAGAATGAGATGCCACTGTCATAATTTTCTGGAAGGTGAAAAAAGGGAAAAAATAATAGGAAAGCCCATATCAATTAATTAAATAAAACATTGCTTTTTGTATTTAAATTATAACAATGATACAGCTGTTCTCAAACACTGAGTAAAATGTACCTTGTAGCTGCCAAAAGAGCTAGTAAAATATGAATCTGGCTTAGTAGAATAGATATACAATATCTTAAAATATGGGAGTTCCTATTCCATGTATGAATCATATTTTGGATCACTGTATTCATTTCCAAATGTTACAGTTAGAAAAAAATGACAAGTTGCAATAAAGTCAGAAGATAGTACCCAGACTATGATAGCATTAAAACTGGATCACATAAACAATGGTTGGAGTCAGTGGATAATGGTATGTGGGCACAATATGAGTCATCTTTATATGTCTGAAGCTTTCACTAGAATTTGATCTACATATATGATTCGTCATGTCAGAAGCAGGAAAAAATGCAAAAGTGATGGGAAGGCAGAGTCTGCTCAACAAGAGGAGAAACTTTTTCAAATGATCATTTTGAAACTACTGAAACTGGAAGTCAGTATTCCAACATTACAAGTGTCCTGAAAGATTTTTAACATGCTATCAGTAAGGTTAAAGATTCTACTCAATCATTTTACCAACTGATTTCTCAGTCATTTTCAGCTGTAAGTCTATGACTTTTATTTGTCTTAAACATGGCTGGTACTTTCCCAAATAGAGATTTAATTTACCTAGTATTAATAAAAGTTTTAAATTACCCCAGAATGATGTTTGGTAAAGGAGAAATTTCCATAATGTTGATTCCAAATTTGGAGGGTCATTATGGATGTGTTGTGCACTGTTCCTAGCTATCAACCTCTTTGAAATAAAAAAGATATATGCTGTCTAAGATTATGCTGCCCCCTCACCTAAAACACCTGTGACTAATTAATTATGGGTATGAACACTCAGCTCCCTTGCCTTTCAGCTCAGTTCAGTTCAGTCGCTCAGTCATGTCCAACTCTTTGCGACCCCATGAGTCACAGCACACCAGGCCTCCCTGTCCATCACCAACAGCCAGAGTTCACTCAGACTCATGTCCATCGAGTCAGTGACGCCATCCAGCCATCTCATCCTCTGTCGTCCCCTTCTCCTCCTGCCCCCAATCCCTCCCAGCATCAGAGTCTTTTCCAATGAGTCAACTCTTCACATCAGGTGGCCAAAGTACTGGAGTTTCAGCTTTAACATCATTCCTTCCAAAGAAATCCCAGGGCTGATCTCCTTCAGAATGGACTGACTGGATCTCCTTGCAGTCCAAGGGACTCTCAAGAGTCTTCTCCAACACCACAGTTCAAAAGCATCAATTCTTTGGCGCTCAGCCTTCTTCACAGTCCAACTCTCACATCCATATATGATCACAGGAAAAACCATAGCCTTGACTAGACAGACCTTAGTCAGCAAAGTAATGACTGCTTTTGAATATGCTATCTAGGTTGGTCATAACTTTTCTTCCAAGGAGTAAGCTTAAAGCTTAACATTCAGAAAATGAAGATCATGGCATCCGGCCTCATCACTTCATAGGAAATACATGGGGAAACAGTGGAAACAGTGTCAGACTTTATTTTGGGGGGCTCCAAAATCACTGCAGATGGTGATTGCAGCCATGAAATTAAAAGACGCTTACTCCCTTGCCTTACATCAGGATAATTCCAGTGTCATTCCAGCTTCAGAATTCTTTGCAAAATGAACTAAAGTCATATTTTGGCTATACTGTAATCCACATTCACAAGTTGCCAGATCCTTTTTTTGCCTTTATCCCAAAAGTATTGATCCTTAGAGCACTTATTAATGAAAATTCTTGTAATCTATTCTCCATCTCAGAGTCTGCTTCCTGGAGAGATCTGAGAAAGAAGAAGCAAGGATTGGATTTTAAAGCTAGGTTACCTGCTCTTCTGGGCATAAGGATCCTATTGCCTGTGGTGGGTGAATTTCTAGTACAAGGTTGTCATGCAATTCTAAAATGTATGCTGAGGACATACATTGATGCACTTTGAAACTGACACACATTGAGGATTGACGTATTTGAGAATCTTGGCTTCTAAAACCCAGTGAATCCACTGAGCCTGACAATGTGAATCACTCTCTCTGATTAAGATAGGTGTTTCACTCTTTCTAGAAAACACTTGGCTGTCCCCACAAGAAAACTCTTCCCTTCTCAGGAACTTAACATTCCTTTCTGACCATTAGACCAATAAGTATATCAGATCAACATGTAGCCAGTCCAGAGATGTCCTGGGCCTCCTGAGAGGAGAAAGGATGATATCATGAAAAAAAAAAAAACAGGGCTTAGAAGATATGTAATGGCAGAATTCAGGAGGAAGTAGAGAGCAGTAGTTCTTCAGTGGGGCTTTCCAGGTGGCTCAGTGGTAAAGAATACACCTGCCAAGCAGGAGACATGGGTTCAATCCCTGGGTCCAGAAGATTCCCAGAAGAAAATGGCAACACATTCCAGTATTCTTGCCTGGGAAATCCCATGGACAGCAGAGCCTGGTGGGTTACAGTCCATGGGGTCACAAGAGTCAGGCATGACTTAGTCACTGAAAACAGTCTCTGTAGTGCTGGTGTTGGATGTTGGTTCTGCATCCAGGAGAACCTCCTATCACACAGGAGGGTGTTCCATGTGAGATGGGCCTCACCTGGAGAGTCTTAGCCATCATACAATGACATGAAAAGGTACAAAGCTTGAGAAACACACAGAACAGGAAAAGGCTTTGTAGCAGGTCTAGATTTCCAGATTTTGGTGTAAGAGTTCCTAATGCTTGGATCACTTAATATAATATGGTCTTAGGTATATCTGTGATAAGAAAATATGTTATGTAGGCTTATATAAAGCTTAGTGAGAAAATTACATTGAAGTTCCCTGGGGTCCTGGAATAAGGCTATACCATCTGCAAAGAATGAAACATCTTTTGAATAATAGTTCCTGGTGGGATTACTAGTCATGCTAGAGATACATAATAAGATACCAAATACATATAGTCAAAAATGCTCAATCAAATCTGGATTCTGTCAAACACACTATTTGGGGCCTTACAGCAAAAGTAAGGATAGAAACAGGGAGCCCAGCTAGGAGATGATTATAACAACTCTGGGAGGTAAAACTGGTGGTGCTAAGCAGAGCTCAGATTTTGGATTTACCTTCAACAACCATTTGTTGTTAAATTGAACATGGAATTTGATGGAAAACAGGGACTAGGAATGACTGGCAATTGGAGCCTGAGCTGAAGAGGGGAGATGACTGGCCACGTACTGAGATATCAACGGTTATGAAAGGAGGTTTTCAAAAGACCAGAGCCAGAGTGGGGTGAAGTTATTCAAAGTTCATGTTTTAGACATGTTAAATTTGAGATACATCTTATTCCGGAGGAGAGGCCCAAGCTGGAGAAATGTTGGCTTTATTAGCATATAGATGATATTTAAAGCCATGAGTCTATATGAGATCATTAATGGAGGATATGAAGATAGAAAAGAGGGTCAATGACTGAACGCTAGAACTGTCTTACATTTAGAGGTCAAGAAGATGAAGGAGAGCCAGCAACGAAACCAAGATAACACAGAGATGAGAGGACCACAGCCAGGCAAAAGTTTTCTCTTGACGTCAGTATAAGGAAAATGTTTTAAGGAGGGTGATGGATAAATGGCATGTCATACACAACTACTAAATATGATGACCCTACCCCATTCTGCTTCTTCAAATCTGTCTTACTTTGGCATTTTTGCTTCTACTCTTTCCAATTAGAGCCCATTATTTCTCTCCTTCCATCAGCCTCTGTGTTTTTCTCCATTCCTCTTTCCTCATAACAATAAGTCTTCAAGTAACAGTATTGAGTTTTTGGCAACTCACACTCTATGAGGTAGAAAAGACATCTATCTAGTTTATAAACACAAACATAGTTCCTGACACAATTTGGACTCTGACTTTGTATGTCCTCCAAAGAATTCAGTTCTTTTTAGACATTACCTCATTAATCTCAAGATAAACCATAGTACATAAATGATAAGACATTAAAATTTATTTGAAAGTATATGGGAAGAATTTCCTGAAGTAGGCTGTGAACAAAATTTAGATTAAATAAAATAAATGCACCTATAGTTAAAGTCTTATTTTTCTCATAAGTTCTTAAAAGTACATATTCATGGAAATACACAGAATGACTCATTGAAATATAAATTCAGATAACACAAGTAAAAGATCCAAAATGTTGTGCCTGATTGAAATAGGCACAATATCATGTCATTAACAGAATTATCATCTTCATCATCATTACCACCATTATATGACAAACTTTAATCAGTGTTAGCACTGTGCTAAGCACTTCAATCATATTTAATATTATTTAATTGTATTGCTTTATTCCAAAATTTCTGGATTGTGTTAAGATGATACATACACTTTTAGAGCTAAAAGACATTTTCAAGTTCCTGTAGTCTAATTCATTTTACAGATGAGTGAAACAAGGTAAGGAAACAATCTCAAACTAGAACTCTGATACCTAGGCTTCAGCAGAGTACATATCTCTATACAGTACACATTCTATACACATTCTGTGCACAGTACTGAACTGTGTCATCTTTTTTTGTTACATTTTGTAAGCACTTATTATTTTAATTGTCATAGCCACTCTATAACTACTAGAATTACCTATCTTAAGATGAGGAATTATAGGCTTAGAAACTATAAAAAACTTGCCCAAGATCACAAAGATTTGTGATGGACATAAAATGTGTGACTATAAAACTTAATAGTAATAATAATGGTGAGACTTAAATCTTTATTTTAGGGGAATAACTAAGATTATTGTCAACAGTATCATGGAAGCTGAAATGAAAAATCTGGACGATAGTTTAAGCACAGGGAATAGGAAACACAGCCCAACAATAACATCAATATTAAAAGTTGGTATTTAGAAAAAACAATAAAGTTAATAAATGTCTAGCAAGACTAAGAAAGGAAACAAAATAGATAAAATATCTATATTTCCATCTTATCTATCTATCTAAGCTAATACAAACTTTAAAAGGAAAATTGGCCCAGGGCAAGAAAAGGAAATTAAAGGCAAATTTCAGCTGTTAAAATAAATGTAAAACTTCTGCCAAAATAAAGATAACATTAGTAAAAATGAATAATTTTTCATATTTGAATTAATGCCTTGAATTTGTGGTGCTTGAGTCATTTTTACCATTTTCATATTACTCAAAACAGTCTTCTTGCCTTTTCTAAACATTATCTGGTATGATTTTGCGCGGTTGGTTATCCCTTTGTTCAAAGCAGTTCACAAGCAGTATTTTTTACAGCAATGGCAAACCACAGAATGACATTTAGCAAGGAAGTGACTTGACCACATTGAGCTTTACCAAGGTTATTCTGTCCTTAGTAGGTAGGATGTATTATGCTGGAAGAAAACATAGTGGGAACCAGCTCTGAAGATCCTGCTATGTACATGAATGTCTACAGTGTATATGATTAAGCTGGAACAAGATAAATACTTTAGATTTAATTGTTCAGAAATATTAAAGCTCTTCTGTATAGTACAGATATTTCAGTTCAGTTTAGTTCAGTCTCTCAGTCATGTCTCACTGTTTGCAAATCCATGAACTGCAGTACGCCAGGCCTCCCTGTCCATCACCAACTCCTGGAGTTCACCCAAACTCATGTCCTTTGAGTTGGGGATGCCATCCAACCACCTTATCCTCTGTTGTCCCCTTCTCCTCCTTCCTTTAATCTTTCCCAACATCAGAGTCTTTTCAAATCAGTAAGGTCTTTGCAACAGGTGGCCGAAGTATTGGAGTTTCAGCCTCAGCATCAGTCCTTCCAATTAACACCCAGACCTGATCTCCTTTAAAATGGACTGGTTGGTCTCCTAGCAGCCCAAGGGACTCTCAAGAGTGTTCTCCAACACCACAGTTCAAAAGCATCAATTCTTCAGCACTCAGCTTTCTTTATACTACAGCCCTCACATCCATACATGGTCACTGGATAAACCATAGTCTTGACTAGATGGAACTTTGCTCACAAAGTATTGTCTCTGTTTTTTAATATGCTGTCTATGTTGGTCATAACTTTCCTTCCAAAGAGTAAGCTTCTTTTCATTTCATGGCTGCAATCAACATCTGCTGTGATTTTGGAGCCCCCAAAAATAAAGTCAGTAACTGTTTCCTCTGGGAATCAGAGGGCAGACACACTGAAACTATAATCACAGAAAACTAGCCATCTGATCACACAGACCACAGCCTTGTCTAACTCAGTGAAACTAAGCCATGCCATGTGGGGCCAACCAAGACAGATGGATCATGGTGGAGAGATCTGACAGAATGCGGTCCACTGGAGAAGGGAATGGCAAACCACTTCAGTATTCTTGCCTTGAGAACACCATGAATAGTATGAAAAGGCAAAATGATAGGATACTGAAAGAGGAACTCCCCAGGTCGGTAGGTGCCCAATATGCTACTGGAGATCAGTGGAGAAATAACTCCAGAAAGAACGAAGGGGTGGAGCCAAAACAAAAACAATACCCGGCTGTGGATGTTACTGGTGACAGAAGCAAGAATCGATGCTATAAAGAGTAATATTGCATAGGAGTCTGGAATATCAGGTCCATGAATCAAGGCAAATTGGAAGTTGTCAAACAGGAGATGGAAAGAGTGAACATCAACATTCTAGGAATGAGTGAACTAAAATGGACTGGAATGGGTGAATTTAACTCAGAAGACCATTCCTACTGTGGGCAGGAATCCCTTAGAAGAAATGGAGTAGTTACCATGGTCAACAAAAGAATCTGAAATGCAGTACTTGGATGCAATCTCAAAACGACAGAATTGTCGTTTCCAAGGCAAACCATTCAATATCACAGTTATCCAAGCCTATGCCCCAACCAGTAACGCTGAAGAAGCTGAAGTTGAACAGTTCTATGAAGACCTACAAGACCTTCTAGAACTAACACCCCAAAAAGATGTCCTTTTCAAAATAGGGGACTGGAAAGCAAAAGTAGGAAGTCAAGAAACACCTGGAGTAACAGGCAAATCTCACCTTGGAGTACAGAATGAAGCAGGGCAAAGGCTAATAGAGTTTTGCCAAGAGAACACACTGGTCATAGCAAACACCCTCTTCCAACAACACAAGAGAAGACTCTACACATGGACATCACCAGACGGTCAACACCGAAATCAGATTGATTATATTCTTTGCAGCCAAAGAGGGAGAATTTCTTTACAGTCAGCAAAAACAAGACTGAGAGCTGACTGTGGCTCAGATGATGAACTCCTCATTGCCAAATTCAGACTTAAATTGAAGAAAGTAGGGAAAACCACTAGGCCATTCAGGTATGATCTAAATCAAATCCCTTATGATTATACAGTGGAATTGACAAATAGATTTAAGGGCCTAGATCTGATAGACAGAGTGCCTGATGAACTATGGACAGAAGTTGGTGACATTGTACAGGGGACAGGGATCAAGACCATCCCCATGGAAAAGAAATGCAAAAAAGCAAAATGTCTGTCTGAGGAGGACTTGCAAATAGCTGTGAAAAGAAGAGAAGTGAAAAGCAAAGGAAAAAGCAAAAGAAAAGAAAGATATTCCCATTTGAATGCAGAGTTCCAAATAGCAAGGAGAGATAAGAAAGCCTTCCTCAGCAATCAATGCAAAGGAATAGAGAAAACAACAGAATGGGAAAGCCTAGAGATCTCTTCAAGAAAATTAGAGATACCAAAGGAACATTTCATGCAAAGATGGGCTCAATAANTCAAAAGTTAGAAAAATGAATATCACAAAAGAATAAATAGAAAATTAATATAAAATAGAGATAACCTGATTAGCCACTTAGATCTCAAAGTTATTTTTGATGAATGATTTAAAGCATAGCATCTAGCCTGCATAATTTGAAAATAAATGGGAAACAGGACTATAGACATTCACTTTACAGATAACTATATTCAAACAAAATTAGCTGAGAAAGTGATGAGCATTTTTTCACATTACTTTCTTTTACCAAACAATAGAGTATGTGTGAATACAAATAAAACAATTATTTTTCCAAAAAAGTGTTTCTGAACCTTTGTTCTTTTCAGCCATGCAAGATCACCTGACATGTTACCTTTTTTAGCTCTCTCAAATATATGCAGAGAGTGTATGGAATAAATACTATGATATCATTTTTAAGGAGCTATAACATGAAGAACATTGACATGAGTTATTTTTGTTTCTATGAATAGGTTTGCCTGAGAGATTTCTTCTATAGGAAGAAATTTTTCCACTAATCTTACAGATGGGGCTTCCCTTGTGGCTCAGCTGGTAAAGAATCCGCCTGCAATGTGGGAGACCTGGGTTCTTTCCCGGGTTGGGAAGATCCCCTGGAGAAGGGAATGGCTACCCACTCCAATATTCTGGCCTTGGAAATTCTATGGTGTGTATAGTCCTTGGGGTTGCAAAGTTAGACACGACTGAGTAAATTTCACTCATTCACTCAATCTTATGGATACATTGTGGACCACCAGATGCTATTTTTGTTTAATGACTTTCCAGCCTTAAAGACTTTTTCATTGTATATAGCAAGGTTTGAATTGGAAAGCTGCCAAATTTACTCTAATTTAGGCTTTGATATTACAAATGAATGTCTTCATAAGTCATAAATCATCCTGTAAAAATATCAATGAATCTAAATGCCATACCAAAACAACTTCAGGCCCAAAGGATGACTATGCTATATTGAACAAAATGTTTAATTAGTCAGTAGATCAAAGCAAGTTTAAGTTATCTTCAGATAAATTGGACTACATTTTTAAAAATATGTGCACCAGACTTCATCTAAAGAATAAGTTTTCCATCACTGATGTATATTTGCGGCCATTTATTAAGAGGTGACCAATAACTCTGCCTTGTACACAGTGTCGTTCATGCAAAAATCTGTCACAAACTAAAGTCAAACCTTCCCAATTTATGCTGTGAGGAACTAGTCTATCTCTGCAATATATTTATTGGTGGTGATAATATACAGCAAGGATCTTTAAGCAACAGTAAAACATCTCCATTCAAGTAAATTCATACCCTTAACTAATTTGTTTGGTAGGAGGCTTAAGAAGAATTATAAATTAATTTCAAATTTTGTCACCTGTGTTAATTATTCAGAGGCTTCTCAGGTAGCACTAGTAGTAAAGAACTCCCCTGCCAATACAGGAGACATAAGAGACGTGGGTTCAACCCCTGGGTTGGGAAGATCCCCTGGAAATGGCATCCCACTCCAGTATCCATGCCTAGGAAATCCCATGGACAGAGGAGCCTGGCAGGTTACAGTCCATATGGTCACAGAGTCTGACACGACTTGAGCACGCACCCACACTCATTAATTATTTGGGGCTCCCTGATGGCTCAGCAGGTAAAGAATCTACCTGAAATGCAGGAGAACTGGTATTTGTTTCTGAATATTTTACCACCCCAAAACGTAATGCTTTAAAACAACCCTCACTTATTTGTTCATGATACTGGGGATTGGCAACATGGGCAGGGCTCAGCTGGCATAGGTCATCTCCGTTCCTCATGGTTTCAGCTGGACTCAGCCATGCTGTTGTAGTCAGTTAACAGGTCAGCTGGTTGGTCCTGGAGGGCTTCACTTACTTCGTTGGCAATTGGCTGGAGCTGTTGGTGAGGATGTGTGGCAGTTCCAGCAGACTACCTCAGGCTTTCCTGTATAGCATCTGATTTCTAAGAGAACAAGAACAGAGGCTAGACATCCTCTTATATTAATCTATCAAATGTTAAAGCAAGTTATGTGGCCAGCCCATTAAGAGAAGGGAAATAGTCTCCACTTCTTTATGGGAGAAATTTCAAAGTCACCTTGAACACAAGCACAGAATAGAGATGAGAGCAATTGTTGTGGCCATCTTTGCAAACAATCAATTTATCACATTGATATATAAGTACTAGAAATATTTCTTTAAAAAATTAGTCTAATAGTAATTTTGCAAAATTTTCAAGTAACTATCCCTCTTCTTTGTGATGTTATTGTTTCCAATAGATTCATTTTAAATGCTTCCAAATATTTGTCCTAAATTCAGGCTACTTGTTTTCCTTGAGGTTGGGTAACTTTTCCTTGAAAACATAGTGACTCCCAGTAAAAATCTTAGTGTTGGGTCTTTCTTTCACTAAGTTTTTAAATTGCTGTTTCTCCTTGGTCAACATCTTCTAAAATTGATCAATTATTGCACATCACATAGATATTTTAACTGAAGCCCATTAAGATGTTTGTTAAATTGGTCACAGTATCAAAACTTCCTTTCAGTGCTCTTTTGGACAGGCATGCTGAGACCAGAGATTGGAGGGCTTCTTGAGAACAACTGGAGATAGATGAGTGACTTTTCTTATTTCATGTATTTTATAGATGGTCTCATTGGTATGACCCAGAAGTGGAAATATGGAATGGTCTAAATAACATGTAGCCAGAATAATTCAACTTTAGATTCCAAAACTTTATCAAACAAAAGACTTCATAACTGAGATATTAGGAGAGAAACTCTGGAGGTAGAATAGCAATCTCCTGTAACCTCAAGCACAGGGCAGATTTTCTGTAAATCCTCATTTTTGAAATATTGGGCCTCAGCAACCACTGCATCACTTATAACCACAGGCACAAAGTGTATCCTGCTGGAGGACAACTATAAAACTAATGGCACAAATATGTGGTTTCAGGAAAATAAGCAGCTTTCACAGATGGATCATTATGTTCCCCTTCTCATTTCCATTCTGCTTCAAATTTCCAAAAATTTCAGGTTTGTCCACTGGAGTAGTTATGTTATGTAGGGTACTAGTTGGGCTGATTTAACAGTGATTTACACCAAGACAGAGTGTTTATTTCACTCTCATACATGTCTGAGCTGCAAGGCTATTCTGTTCCATGACCTGGCTCTGAAACATGAGGTACATCTCCCTTGTTGTTCCTTCATTACCAATTCTTCTTGGTCCATGATGGCTCCCCATAACTAAGCTGAGCCCTAGCAGGAAGAAAAGTGGGAGTGGAGGACAAGGAGCTTCCCTTTAGGGACATGGCTCAGCAGTTCCATACATCACTTGGTGTACATGTCACTTTCAGATTTAAATCATATGATCAATCTAATTCTAAGGATAAGACTACAGTTCCTATTTGAATGTTGTTGTTCAGTTGCTCAGTTGTGTCCGACTCTTCGTAATCATGTAGACTGCAGTACACCAGGCTTCCCTGTCCTTGACTGTACCCAGAGTATGCTGACATTCATGTCCATTGAGTTGGTGATGCCATCCAGACATCTCATCCTCTGTCATCCCTTTCTCCTCCTGCCCTCAATCTTTCCCAGCATCAAGGTCTTTTCCAATGAGTCAGCTCTTCCAATATGTCATCAGGTGGCCAAAGCAGTGAAGCTTCAGGTTCATATCAGTCCTTCCAATGACTATTCCAGGTAGATTTCCTTTAGGACTGACTAGTTTGATCTCCTTGCAGTCCAAGGGACTCTTGAGTCTTCTCCAGCACCACAATTTGAAGGCATCAATTCTTTGGCACTCACCTTTTTATGGTCCAACTCCCACATCCATACATGACTACTGGAAAAACCATAGCTTTGATTATACAGACCTTTGTCAGCAAAGTGATGTCTCTGCTTTTTAATATGCTTTCTAGGTTTGTCATAGCTTTTCTTCCAAACTGCAAGCATCTTTTAATTTCATGGCTACAGTCACTATCCACAGTGATTTTGGAGCCCCACCCCCCAAAAATACCTGTCAATGCTTCCACCTTTTCCCCTTCTATTTGCCATGAAGTTATGGGACCAGATGCCATGATCTTAGTTTTTTGAATGTGGTGTCTCAAGCCAGCTTTTTAGTTCTCCTCTTTCATCTTCATCAAGAAGCTTATTAGTTCCTCTTTGCTTTCTGCCATTAAGGTGGTATCATCTGCCTATCTGAGGTTACTCATATTTCTCCTGTCAGTCTTGATTCCAGATTGCAATTCATTCAGTTTGGCATTTTGCATGATGTACTCTGCATGTAATTTAAATAAGCAGGATGACAATATATAGCCTTGTCGTACTCCTTTCTCAATTTTGAACCAGTCCATTGTTCCATGTCTGGTTCTAACTGTTGCTTCTTGACCTGCATACAGATTTCTTAGGAGGCAGATAAGGTGGTCTGGTATTCACATCTCTTAAAAAATTTCCCACAGTCTGTTGTGATGCACACAGTCAAAGCCTTTAGCATAGTCAATGAAGCAGAAGTAGATGTTCTTCTGGAATTCTCTTGCTTTTTCCATAATCCAGCAGATGTTGGCAATTTGTTCTCTGGTTCTGCTGCCTTTTCTAAACCCACCCTGTACATTTGGAAACTCTGGTTCAGGTACTACTGAAGACTAACCTGAAGGATTTTGAGCATTACATTGCTAGTATGTAAATTGAGAGCAATTCTATGGTAGTTTGAACATTCTTTGGCATTGCCCATCTTTGGGAGTGGAATGGAAACTGACTTTTTCCAGTCCTGTGGCCACTGCTCAATTTACCTACTTGGATAGCCAAAACCAAGCTACAATTCAATGGGGAAGGTTCTATTACTAAAGAAAACATTAAGGCTAATGGATTCTGTAGGACAACTAACCATGTCAACCACATTATTCAAACTAAGTTGTGAACACAGCAATTAACTGCCTCTAGGGAAGTTTGCCATTGCATATCAAAAGCCTCCAATATGTACTCACCAGCACAAGAATCATATTGCTAGGAATAGCACAAAAAAAATGACTATGGACTTGCAGAAAGATTTTGCTATAATTATTATCATTGCAATATAAATAATGTGGGAAGAAAAGCCCTACAGATTTAACAATAAGTAATGAATTTCCCAGGTGGCACAGTAGTAAGTATCTGCCTGCCAATGCAGGATACCAAAGAGACTCAGGCTTGATCCCTGGATTGGGAAGCTATCCTGGAGAATGAAATGGCATCCCATTCCAGTATTCTTGCCTGGAAAACTCTATGGGCATAGGACCCTGGAAGGATACAACCCAGGGGTCACAGAGAGTTGGACATAACTGAGCATGCAGCACCCATAAGAACTGGATAAATATAGATTAGTATTAAACTGCAGGTTTGCTCATTGGAGTAGTTATATTATCTAGAATGTTGGATCAGTTGTTTTCATGGAGCTCAAAATAACAATGGATGACAGAATTTTCCCATGCATTACTGAGTAAAAAGAATTGAGCATAACATAAATGTTGTTTCATTTTGTATAATCTTATTTATAAATTATGTTTTATGTCAAAATTAAATAAATATTAATGTTGATTGTCTCTCTAAATGGTCATATTCTTTGTTCCTAGAAATGTGGGATACTTTTATAAGAAATAAAATATTTTTTAACCTTCATTCTTTTTTAAAATTAATTTATTTTAATTGGAGGTTAATTACTTTACAATACTGTAGTGGGTTTTGCCATACATTGACATGAATTATCCATGGGTGTATATGTGTTCCCCATCCTGATTAACCTTCATTCTTTTAATGATAGAAAGTATATATATTAATAGATGATTACTGAAAAACATGGAATTCTAATGTCGTATCAATCTCACATTTTAAAAGTAATCCTTTATCTTGGCTGTAGTTTGAATTCAACACAGTATTAATAACTGGGGAATATAACAGTCTTCATTTACTTCAGAAGCATTTTTAGTTGGGTTGTGCTGCAGTGAAAGAAGGAATATGTGTTGGTTGCAGCAGCTTTGAGAATGTAATCCATCATTTTGGAAATTCAGAATCCAAATAAATTGGCTCAGGGCTGCTCACTTCTTTCTAGGGGTATCTTATCTCCTTTAACATAGGTCACCATTAGGATTTGCTGTAGTTTTGAAAAGGCAGCAAAGAGTTAAAATTAGCTTGCAGTGGAGAAACCACATATCAGCTTGCCCCCTTGATCTAATGTAAATGGGAAATATTTCTGAGTAAGGACTGCATAAAACAGCAAGTTGAGAGAGCTGCCAGGAGTGGATTAAAAAAAAAAAAGAAGAAGAAGAAAAGTCTGCTTGTTAGGAAGATCTGGCCAGAATTATAGCAGTGACTTATCTGGCTGGGTTATTTTATTTTATTTTATTTTTTGGCTGTGTTCTTTTAATGTACACAGTGATGGAACCCCATGATACCCATTTATTTGACCATCAGCTTTCATTAAAGAGAAAGAAATGTAATCTCCTGATAGATTTCTTTCTTTACCAACTACTTAATTATGATAACTTCATCATCTTAACAAAATGGATTACATTTGTTTTCCCTACTCTCACCAGGGTCTAACTGGCAAATAGTCCATCAACATTTCCATTTCAACCCTAGTGTTTCAAGGGGATATGCTTTGACTAAAAATAAGCTGCAAGCAACTACTTGCTCAGCCCCAGATTATTTTTTGTTAAGTCAAATAGTCCTGTAGCAGTTTAACCTTTCTTAAGAAAAGGAGGACAAATTTGGCCCTTGTCTGCATCCACCAGTATGTTTATTTTTCTTCTTCAAATATTCTTGGAAGCTCCAATTAGTATTTTAAATCTTCTATGAATTTATAATGATTGAGAGTTTATTTTGCATGGCATCCAGTGGCCAGCTAGGACCCTAGGACTATATTTTGTCTGTTTCTGCTGAGAATGTAATAGTAGGGTCAGACTCATACTTGAATGGCCATATCCCTTGGAATAAATTATGGCTGTTCATTTTTAGGCAAACTTTAACTAAAAGAAATTTTGCTCTGTTATTTTATGCAATAAGATAAATGAATCTGACTTTCCCCTGGTATGATAGCTCAGTATCATCTTGTACATACTTATAGACTAGCAGTATGAGAAAGACCTCAAATGTCAACCAAGACAGAAAAACCAACAGACGGATACTTTCTCAGCTTCTATACAAATACCATGGGCTTGTGAGTGGAACAGGCAAGTTGAGGGATAATAATGATAACAGTAAGCAAAATGATGTTTTTATTAAGTCAGAAAATGTATCTTAAAAAATAAAATATTTATAGAATGAATCTAGGTGACTATAGAGATTTGGAGAACTGTAAAACTTGTAAGGCTTCAGCAGCAAAATTGAAATGATACAGAGAAGATTAGCATGGCCCTTGTGTAAGGATGACATGCAAATTCGTGAAGCATTCCATATATTTTTTTATTGTATATTCCATCCTTAAAGAGTTTGTTCCTTTTTCATTATGGCAAAAAATATTAAACAGTTGATTTTAGTGTGTTGTATAACTTTGCTGTATATCAAACTAATTTTTACAAGGTTTCATCCTAAACCTCAAATCATGTAATTAATAATTTGCCTGTTTATTTATGACCTAATTGTTATTCTTTTACTAATAAAAGCTAATGGAAAAGGAAAAAAAAACTTGTAAACAATGATATNTGTATAACTGTATGTTTTAAAATGATTGAATTGGTAAATTTTACATTATGTCTAGTTTAGCACATTATGTATAAAAATATACATAAATTTTTAAAAGTGTGGGAAGATACAAATAATTATGTCATATTAGTAGCATATGCTAGATTATTGAAAAAGCTATATTGAATACTTCAACATAAATTCAGTTATCAATACTACCAAGTTTAAGCACTACAATACTGCTATATATGTTTTATTGATCACTTTTGTTTTCTAGATAAAAACAATATTATCTCATTTAATTGTTATAACAGTCCTATGAGATAGAAATCAATGTGTGCATTTTATAGATGAGGCATCTGAAATTCAGGAAGTTGAAATTAGTTGCCTGAAGCCACACAGCTAGAAGGTGCTGAAGCTGTAATTCAGACCCAGATCCATCTGACTCTGACTTTGATGTTTATAGTGCTTTTGCTAGTGCCTCCCATGGTTACATTCATTAAACCTCACTGGACTGAACACAAAAGGACTTTTTTTTTTAAATAACATAAACAAAACTGGACACTCTAGAAATGTGTCTACATCTTAATTCCTGGAACCAGTGACTGTGACATCATATTTTAAATGGCCTTTTCAGACATAATTAAGGATTTGAAATGAAAAGATTATTCTGTATTATCCAGTGGATGCAAAATTCAGTGATATGTGTCCTTATAGGAGGTACACAAGGGATATTTGCTAGAGAGAAAAGGGAGCGGCAATGTTAGAGATTGGGCTGAGTGCTCTCAAACCAAGGAATGCCTGGAGTCACCAGGAGCTAGAAGTAAGAAACAGAAGCTTCCTCCAATTCTTTGGAGGAAGTGTGGCCCTGCCACACCTTAATTTTGGACTTGTGGTTTCCAGACCAATGTAATAATTCCTGCCTTCTTAATTTAAAAAAAAAAAAAAAAACTGTAGAAAACATCAAATTTAATAGTGAAAATTTAAGAGGTATGATCACTAGATGAGAAAAAGACAAAAATGCCTGCTGTCATTATTTCTACTCAGCTTTGTTTCTGTAAGTCTTAACTCATCCAAGAAATCAACAAAGTCAGGAAAGAAAACACCAAAATGCCCTTGTTTGGAATCAACAGGGTAAAAAAGTCACAGTAGCCACAATGTATCATTCTTTTTAGTGAGCTGGAGAGCTGCCATTTCTCAAAATTGTCTGTAGGACCAGAATACCCAAGAATCCTGGAAAACAAAGCAGACTTTTTGCTTTTCCACTTTTTTATTTTATTTGCTTCTCTTCTGTATTCCCTTTGCGTCTTTTCCCCATCATTCGCCTCACTCTGACATTGGTTCCCTTGACTAGAAAACATTGTAAAGTTCTATGACCATTGGAGTTGGCATTTTTCTGTTAAGTCATTGTGTTTGATGGATATAGGAATCATTGCTTTAATTTACTATGTCATTACAGTAAATATAAGTATATTAAATCAACACTTCACATTTCTGAAAGCAATTTATTTTAAAAATATAGTATGTTTATAACTTCAGATATTAAATTCATGTTTATATTCTCATTTTAATCAAATTATAGCACAGAAAATCTCTTTAGCAGTTGAGATGACCACAAAATAAGTCTAAGTCCATAACTTGGCAGTAATTAAGTTAAGGGGTAGAAATTATGTTTGGAATAATCCTCAGAAACTAGATATTGAGCTCCTGAAAGTATGTGTACTGAAACTGTGACTACCTTTACCCTTTTCCTTAAATATAGAGAAGGAGGTAGAATATGTATATGGTGCGTGGATATATCCAAGTGACTTCTCTGGAGGCGCAGTGGTAGCATATCCACCTGCCAAGCAGGAGATATGGGTTGCATCCCTGGGTCGGGAAATGCTCTGGAGAAGGAAATGGCAATCCACTCCAGTATTCTTGCGTGGGAAATCCCATGGACAGAGGAGCTACAGTCCATGGGCTGCAAAAGAGTTGGACATCTCCTAGCAACTAAACAGCAAACATCCCAATATACATCCCAATATAGCCACATTGTTCTGGGATTTGATAATTCGTAGAAACTAATTACCTCTACCAATGTCTACCTCCATGATTAACTTTGTGGTCTTGGACAATTCATTTCACTAATATGGGCCTCCATTTCCTCTCCCCATAAATTATTAAATTCAACTAGGTCACCTCTCAAATGGTTTTCATTTCTGACATTCCTTGAGTGTTTAAACACAAAATGATGATATCTGCTCTTCATCAAATAGGATTTATGTATCTATCATGATGCTAAATATTTTATCTGCAATTTTATTAAATCATCACCACACTTCTCTGAGGAATAATTTGTAAGTCCAGTTTTATAGATGAGAGAACAAAGACAGAGAGAGAAAAGATAACTGGACAAAATCTTATAGGTATAAAATTACAAAGGCAGAATTTGAACCTTGAGTCTAAAATTTTGGTCTTAATCACAATGTTATTCTGCACAATTCACCTTCAACTGTGCTGATTTTGTAAATGTAATTATGCCAGTTATCCAGTTATTCTGAAATGTCCTATCCAGGTCTGTAGCATACCCCCAAAAGGCAGTAATTTTAATAGTGCTGCAGCAACCGTCAGTGTTAATCTTCCCAGTCCTGACTAAAACCAAAGTGATGGTGATACATACATCCAAGAGTGAAAATGCCTACTTCCTTTATCAGTAGATGTAAATGTCACTATCATTATATACATTTACCATCGAACATACTGTACAGTACATTTACTTAATATGCTTATTTATTATCAATGTTTTATAAAATGTTAAGTATGACAGAGCAAGATATTTGCCTAGTTTACTGAAGCTCTAGTTCTCAGAATAATACTTGGTATACAATAGATGCCCAAAGATATTTAATGAATGAAAGAATAATCAGGGGTATATGTTTATATCAAAATTTATGTGCACACATGACTGAATTTGATGATTGAGTTGGAGCTGCACATATGTTTGCTGTTTTGCAACATGTAACTAGTTTTATTTCCAATAATTTTCAATAAATCCTGTCTTATTTACAAGTCTTGAGTTGAACTGTGAAGGTATAGAAGTAAGTGCTGATGTCTGGGCTATTGAACTTGTTTGATAATAGTAATCAAGGCTCTCTGAGTGAGTCATGAACACAGACCTCTTACATCATAGTAAGTATTTATCTTCTTACAAGGATTGTCTTTTTAGTCTGCTAATTGTGTGTTACACCTGGACCTCCCACAGTTTAAAAATAAGGTTAGTGGCCAAACAGACTTGGAAATATCCCAGTCAGAAGATTTAATCATGTGTGTGTTAGTCGCTTTGTCCTGTCCGACTCTTTTTGACCCTGTGGACTGTAGCCGCCAGACTCCTCCGCCCATGGAATTCTCCAGGCAAGAATACTGGAGTGGGTTGCCGTGCCCTTCTCCAGTGGATCTTCTCAACTCAGGAATTGAACCCAGATATCTGGCATTGCAGGCAGATTCTTTACCAATTGAGGTACCTAATCAAATGATAACAACTGAATGTGTTTTGTTGATTGATTCTAAATTGGAGTTAACTTATTTCAAATGATTCCTCTGCCAGTGAAACTTTGTATGCAATGTTTGGGTTTTTTTTTTTTCAGTTTTCCTATTTAGTCACAAAAATGCCTATGATTTCTATTATCTAATTAAGTACACTTGAGTCAAAACAAATACACTCTGGTTTGAGGGCATAACCATGTTGCATGCCAATATAAAAGAATAAAGCCTCTTTAAATTATTGCTGTTTTAGTTCAGAAGCTAATGATTAGCAATGAAAAATAACCCGGAAAGTACAAGTCACCGTCTTTTAAATCAGCCTGTACTTTCACAGAGGTTAAAATCTATAATTTTGTTGTAAACTTTATTTTCCCATCTTAATTTGGATTATTTCTAATTTTTGATTTTTTCTTTACAAGAAGCTTCAAATGTAAGCACAAAAACCCAACTAATATTAGTTTAATTGAATTGTATGTGAAACTTTCTATATCAGGTGTATCTCGCTGACATAGATGAACATGGAGAAAGGAGACAGGAAATTGCTACATGCTTATGGACCTAAGAGGTGCATGTAGAATTATGATGTTGTATAATACCTATGGTTGAGAGGCCTTTGCCACAAAAAGCCTGAGTTGCTATTTATTTTCTGTTTCTCATAAATTTCTGCCAAGAGTTTGAAAAGTACACCTATTAGGTAGCCTAAAATCTGCACCATACCACCAAAGAATAAAAGACATTTACTTTTCAGAAATGATACAACAAAGTTCATCTCCATTTTTCTTGAGTATTTTTGACAGAAATACCACCCCTAACTCTCTCAGAAGTGTTATAAAAAGAAGGTAGAAAAGTACATTTACCTGGGCTAATAAGACTTCTGGTGCTTCTAAGAAGCTGGATTCTGTTGGTATGTTTTTATTTATTCTCAGTTTAGGCTTAAAATCTTGACTTATTGTAAGTTTATCATTTTAGGGTTTCCTCATTACCAGTGACTGGACTTCATTATTAACTCCCTTAAAAAGTGTTTACCTACATCTTCTCACCCAGAAAGCAAATCGTTCATGACGTCTTTTTAACATCACCTCCAGACTTCTTCCCCAATTCTTCCAAGGTCTTCCTGCCAATATTAAGCACACACTCTTACATAATCTACAGTGTTTATTCTTAAAGCACGGTTAACCCACTGAATACAGAGCATAAAAACCTGATGTAAATGGATCAAACATTAGACATAAAGACTCTCCAACCATTCGTCACTCTGAATTAGTAGCAACAATAATAGCAAAAGCCATTTATTAAGTCCTTTATTCTGAATTAACATTTGCTGGGAAGGAGTTGAATGAATTTTAAGAAACTTTAAATAAAATATGGAACATTAAAAATGTTATACTCAAAATTGCACTGTTTACTAAATTTTCTAAGAATAATGCTACAAGTCAAAATTAAATTTTGACCCCAATCAGCATCGTATAGTGGCAAGAAAGTCTGAGCCAGCTGAAACTAATGAAGGCTGTACCATCTTATGCAAAGTTCTTTCTGGGACTTGGTCCTCTCAAACAGAAAATGGAAATACTAAACCTACTTGGCAAGATTATTGTAAAAAAAAAAAATTTTAAAGACCATAGATGATATGCAATGGATTACCTAATATTCCTAGTTACATTAACTTTAAAGTAAAAATATTCTTATATTGTGAAATTAAGTAAATGTATGTTAATCATTCATAGAACTTAACATGCTTCCCAGTGGAATTCCATATAAAAACTCCAATAAGCTCATCCTTCTGAGAACACTTTCTCATGCTGTTTTTTCCTCTCATACTTTTCTTCTCACTCCACTATTTTTACATTGTGTGGGCACAAAACCACTAATATCTGTGCTTTGTATAGCTAGTTCTTCCAGTTACTATCATAGACAGTTTATTACTATGTGACTGGGAGATTCAAGACCAAATAGAGAACATAAATAGTTTATCTTGTCAAAAATCATCATACGTGCTTATTGTTTATATAGCATTTTGTTTTCAATATGTATCTCATACTTATAGACAAAGGGTTAAAATGATGCTGAAAATTCCTAGGGGAACTACATGATCTTGATGTTATATTTGAAGGGGAAAGTTGGGATAGTTCCCCTTGGTTAAGGAGACATAAATTGGCCACTTAGATAATATTCTCTAAGCTGCATGCCTTTACTTAACTTACAATATCCAGGACATGAAAGCAACCTAAATGTCCATCAACAAATAAATGGATAAAGAATATGTGGTACATATTACTCAGCCATAAAAGGGCTGAAGTTGAGTCATTTTCAGTGATGTGAATGGACCTAGAATTTTACAGACAAAGTGAAGTAAGTCAGAAAGATAAAAGGAAATATAGTATATTAATGCATATATGTGGAATCTAAAATAATGGGACAGCTGAACCTATTTCCATGGTAGGACTAGAGATGCACACATTGAGAATGGACATGTAGATAAGAAGGGGAAGGTGGGACGAATTGGGAAAGTAGGATTTCCATTTATACACTGCCATGTGTAAGACATTGCCTTTCTTTGGGATTGGAATGAAAACTGACCTTTTCCAGTCCTGTGGCCACTGCTGAGTTTTCCAAACTTGCTGGCATATTGAGTGCAGCACTTTCACGGCATCATCTGTCAGGATTTGAAAGAGCTCCACCGGAATTCCATCACCTCCACTAGCTTTGTTCATAGTGATGTTTTCTAAGGCCCACTTGACTTCACATTCCGGGATGTCTGGCTCTAGATGAGTGATCACACCATCGTGATTATCCGGGTTGTGAAGATCTTTTTTGTACAGTTCTTCTGTGTATTCTTGCCACCTCTTCTTAATATCTTCTGCTTCTGTTAGATCCATATCTTTTCTGTAATTTATCATGCCCATCTTTGCATGAAATGTTCCCTTGGTATCTCTAATTTTCTTGAAGAGATCTCTAGTCTTTCCCATTCTGTTGTTTTCCTCTATTTCTTTGCACTGATCGCTGAAGAAGGCTTTCTTATCTCTTCTTGCTATTCTTTGGAACTCTGCATTCAGATGCTTATATCTTTCCTTTTCTCCTTTGCTTTTCACCTCTCTTCTTTTCACAGCTATTTGTAAGGCCTCCCCAGACAGCCATTTTGCTTTTTTGCATTTCTTTTCCATGGGGATGGTCTTGATCCCTGTCTCCTGTACAATGTCATGAACATCATTCCATAGTTCATCAGGCACTCTATCTATTAGATCTAGGCCCTTAAATCTATTTCTCACATCCACTGTATAATCATAAGGGATTTGATTTAGGTCATACATCCGCTGGATCATGGAAAAAGCAAGAAAGTTCCAGGGAAACATCTATTTCTGCTTTATAGTCATGCCAAAGCCTTTGATTGTATAGATCACAATAAACTGTGGAAAATTCTGAAAGAGATGGGAATACCAGACCACCTGACCTGCCTCTTGAGAAATCTGTATGCAGGCCAGGAAGCAACAGTTAGAACTGGACATGGAACAACAGACTGGTTCCAAATAGGAAAAGGAGTACATCAAGGCTGTATATTGTCACCCTGCTTATTTAACTTCTATGCAGAGTACATCATGAGAAATGCTGGACTGGAAGAAACACAAGCTGGAATCAAGATTGCCGGGACAAATATCAATCACCTCAGATATGCAGATGACACCACCCTTATGGCAAAAAGTGAAGAGGAACTAAAAAGCCTCTTGATGAAAGTGAAAGAGGAGAGTGAGAAAGTTGGCTTAAAGCTCAACGTTCAGAAAATGAAGATCATGGCATCCGGTCCCATCACTTCGTGGGAAATAGATGGGGAAACGGTAGAAAGTGTCAGACTTTGTTTTTTGGGGCTCCAAAATCACTGCAGATGTTGATTGCAGCCATGAAATTTAAAGACGCTTACTCTTTGCAAGAAAAGTTATGACCAACCTGGATAGCATATTCAAAAGCAGAGACATTACTTTGCCGACTAAGGTCCATCTAGTCAAGGCTATGGTTTTTCCAGTGGTCATGTATGGATGTGAGAGTTGGACTGTGAAGAAGGCTGAGCGCTGAAGAATTGATGCTTTTGAACTGTGGTGTTGGAGAAGACTCTTGAGAGTCCCTTGGACTGCAAGGAGATCCAACCAGTCCATTATGTAGGAGATCAGCCCTGGGATTTCTTTGAAAGGAATGATGCTAAAGCTGAAACTCCAGTACTTTGGCCACCTGATGTGAAGAGTTGACTCGTTGGAAAAGACTCTGATGCTGGGAGGGATTGGGGGCAGGAGGAGAAGGGGACGACAGAGGATGAGATGGCTGGATGGCATCACTGACTCGATGGACATGAGTCTGACTGAACTCTGGGAGATGGTGATGGACAGGGAGGCCTGGAGTGCTGCGATTCATGGGGTCGCAAAGAGTCGGACACGACTGAGTGACTGGACTGTGCTGACTGATGTGCAAGCCAGATACCTAGTGGGAAGCTGCTGTAGAGCACTGGGAGCTCAGCTCTGTGCTCTGTGATGACCTAAAGGGATGAGGATGAAGGTGGGGTAGGAGGTAGGCTCTAAAGGGAGGGGATAATGTATACTTACAGCTGATTCAAGTTGTAATAAAGCAGAAACTATCACAACATTGTAAAGCAATTATCCTCCAATTAAAACAAAGATTGTGTGCATGAGAGCAGAGATGACTCTCAGCTATCATTAACGCCTTGCCAACAGGTATCATGGAATATTCAGTGAATATTAGCAAATGAAATAAATAAATGAAGACTGATCATTATATTTTGAAGGAAGCATTATAGACTTACACTTCTACCAAAATTGAAGTTATACATAATCAGCAAGCATCAGTTAAAATGTCTTCCTGGGAATTCTAATGTTAATGACATCAGGACCTACACACACTGCCTTTCTGCTTGAACCTAGTCTGGCACAGGAATTGCACACAGTGAGTGGTGAATAAAAGCGTTCAGCTTCTGTATATTTTTAGAAGGAAACAATAGCAAGATGCAAAGATAAAATGTTTTTATTCAGGTTTTCTTAAGGGCTTATAGAAAAGTCACATTCATTTGGAAGTAGTACAAGCTTCTAGAGACAATAACTCATGTTACCGTTAAGACAAATCATATAAGAAAAATATGTTAAGGAAAATAAAAAAGTCTTGCCCAGGGCAATCCTTTTAAAATCTGATGACAACTGTCGTAGTACTTTTGGACCAGTAGAATATGCCACATTGTGAAGAGTTAAAAAGAGAACTCGAATTAGAAGTGAGTCACGTAGATAGATTAAATCATTTACATGCTTAGTCTGAACATTTTCACTTGTAAAATAACAAGTCAGCTTCTCCAATCACTTGGAAGCCCAGAGATTTTCTACTGAATAACTAAAACACATTTTAGGTGCCCCAAATCACAGAAAGCCTCTAAGAAGAAAGATGTGAATACAAGAGTGCAATTGTGAGCACATGTTCACAAAGTGAGTGCAGGTGATTCTGACTGGTGAGAATTAAAAAGCATGATCATTTCAGTACTGCAAGTCATGATGTTCTTAGTGCTCAGTGATTTATCTAAATCAAGGGGGGAAATGGAAGAAAGAACTCTTTTCAAAGGAGCATTTCCTGCACATCAGGAGCAGCCCCACAGGTCACATGTAAATTCCCACAGTAGTTCTTGCTGAGGGATTACACATGCTGCCTCATGAACTTAAGTATATTTTAAAATAGCACATGAAGGAAACATAGTGGAGAGCTTTTGTACCTCTTAGAGTTGCAGCTTGCTTCTTTGGTCATCACACCTTGCCATGGAGGAGGGCACTCAGCAGATGTCTTCTAGAAAACCCCTTCCCTGCATGATCCAAGAGGCAGGAATATTCATCCACGCCCTAGTTCCAACTCCCCACATCCTAGTTCCCTGGCTGTGATTTCAGCCCCCAGGGACTCAGTTTAAAATGAACAGACTCTGATGTGACATTAAAATCTTATCATGAAAGCAAAATAAATAAATAAATAAATAAAACCTCTTCTGTCAAGTTTTGTGAAGTTTAAAATCAACTCCTAAGATTGACACATTTACAACACTATATTTAAAATAGGTAACCAACAAGAACCTACTGTACGGCACAGGGAACTCTATGCAATGTTCTGTAATAACCTAAATGGGAAAATACAAAAGAATAGATACATGTATCACTGAATCACTTTGCCACACATCTGAACCTAGCACAACATTGTTAACCAACTATACCCCAATATGAAGGAAAAATTAAAAAATAAAGCAATGAGAAAAAATTTTAGTAAAAAATAAATAAAATAAAAATCTAGAGTAATAGTCTCCAAATGTTCAAGGTTCAGCAAGGCCCTTCACCATCCATGAGCTAATAGTTGCAAACACACATACATATATGAAACAATAGTTGGAGTGTAGGAAAAAAATATTTTTCCTAAATACATATAATATTTTTAATGTTTACCCCCTTCCCCAAAACAAATTAACTTTAGAAACTTGTCATCTGGTCATTTACATTTCAAACAGTGTAAAAAGAAACTCTATGCCATGGAAAGTCGAATTACTTGGAAGAAGTATGAAGAACACATCAAATGAATAATTTGGCTGCTGTATATACTACATATGCACACACACACATAACAAGCATGGTCATAACAAAATAAATAACATTCATAATATTATATTCCTCATTCTATCTATGACTGATCACACAGAGATTATATTTATGACTACATTCTTCCACTATCCACTCCATGTTCCCTTTGCCCTCAGCAAACGTCTCAATTGGTTATGTTTCTTTACCTGTTGGGGTGATCCAAAACTTCCTTCCTGAAGGGTCTGGGTCATTAGCAGTCCTGGCTGAACTGGGTAGTTGTTGCTCCTAATTAGCTCTGATTACAGGATGTAATAGTACTAAGCAACCCCCAAGGAACCTGCTGTATATCAGACACACTCTTCCTTGCTGCCATTTTGAGGCAGCAGCCAGTTTCCTCTTGATACTCAGGAGCAATTATCCCAGCAAGTACGGTGCTTCCCCTCTTTGCCTGTTGAACAACAACTGCTAAGGTGGCTCTTTAGTGAACTTTCACATGGGACAAAATATCTTCACATTTTTTAGCTCATTCAAGGGGGTCTACTCGCTTGATTAACCATAGACCTCCTTGTCACTGATTTCAGTCCCTTACAGACATACCAAACCATTGGCAGCAGCTTAATAAGCAGTATAGACTTGCACTTAGGGCCATTTTTTCTACCTCCCCAAAAAATGAGCAGCAAAGCATACTGATCAAATTCCTGCCCACTGGGAAAATTTCAGCTCACCACTGTCCAGAGATGTCTCAGAAAGGAACTGCAGTGCCAAACCTGTTCCCTTTCAGGTGGTGGCTGTGTATTGTATATAGCCACCTGTAAACCATGCCCAAAGTAGATAACTCCCCATTGGGCCCTAGAACTGGCCTGGGATAGAAAACACTGTAGCAGGGGTAGAGAACATGGCATTTGGGCCACTGTCTCATGTGACTTCTTGAGCCCTCAGCGTCTTCTCAAGTATAATCTTGTATATAGCTCTTCTGTTTGATAATCCCATGGTGCTATGCACAGCCAACTGTATGTTTAGTGGATCAGACAATACCCAGTTTGTTATGGGAAGTTTAAGTCACATGGTAATTTGGTGGTCCATAGCTAAGTGTTCAGTCTCAAGTAAGGGCCAGGAGCAAACCAAAAACCATTTCTCAAAAGGAGAGTAGTTGTCCATCAAGGATAGCAAGGCTTTCCTCCAGGGTGTGAGCTGTGATGCATCCATAGCAGCCTGCCAAAGGCTCCAACAGCATCTTAGTGTGCCAGTGATACTTCCAGAACCATTGGATCTATTGGGTCCTCTGCCTAAATGCATGGTATCCTGGACCTACTGTTGATCCTTTTCTCCTTCAGAGCCCACTCAAAACTGGCAGCTTTTAGGGTCACTCACCAATTAAGCCAGAGAAGCACACCCAAATGAGGAATACATTGCCTTCAAAATTCAAAGATGTCCACTTGGTATTGTGCCTTGATTATTAGTTGTACAAGGGGCTAAATGTAATAACTTATCCTTCATGTTAGAGGGAATATTTCAACCAATTTTATCTCCTAAACACCTCCTGAGGTGGAAGACCCTAGAATTCTGTTGGATTAATCTCCCACCTTCTGACACAAAAATGACCTCCCAATATGCTAGAGTAGTTGCTATTTCTGCTCACCAGGGCCAAATGGCATAACAATGGATGATTATGTTGTCTTGTGAAAGGGAAAGATGATCAAGATCTCTGCAGATTAAACTATGACATAGGATAGAGAGATGAATTACTCTTAAGATAGGACAGTGAAGGCATATTGCTGGCCTTGCCAGCTGATAAAAATTGCTCTGGTTGTCAAAACGTATTGAAAACAGCATTTTTCAGAGCAATAACTTCATTCCAGGTACTAGGAGTGTGTTAATTTGTTCCAGCAATGAACTCATATCTGAAATAGCAGCTACAATTAAGAGTCATCATCTAATTAAGTTTATAATAACCCACTGCCATTCTCCAAGATCAATCTGTTTTCTATACAGATCAAATAGAAATGGTGGGAATTGCCACCCTTGGATATTTCAAGTCCTTGATGGTAGCACTAATATTTTTGATGTCCACAAAAATGCAGTATTGCTTCTAGTTTGATGTTTTTTTCCTAGTCCAGGCAGTTCTATTGGTGTCCACTTGACCTTTTCTATCATAAAAAGCCCTTATTTCAAAGGTCAGGGAATCAACACAGGGTACTCTGTAAGATGCTAAGTGTGTATGTTCCAGTGATCTACTCCAAAACTTGGGAAATAAGCATAGAACAGGTTTAGAGGCCTACTGTAACCACTGTGGAACTGATCTGAGCAGGAATCTCTGATCACTCAATCTTTATGAGTCCCTGCTCTGACTAATAGATCACAGACATTTTGGATCTCAAGGAATTAGTGTCACTTCAGAGGCAATGTCCAGTAATCCCTGAAAGTTCTGATCATTCTCCTTCCCCCTGCATTGTCAGCCTGTCAAAAGGTCTTAGGCCTCTCTAGTAAAAGCTGCTGCTGCTGCTAAGTCGCTTCAGTCGTGTCCGACTCTGTGCGACCTCATAGACGGCAGCCCAGCAGGCTCCCCCGTCCCTGGGATTCTCCAGGCAAGAATACTGGACTGGGTTGCCATTTCCTTCTCCAATGCATGAAAGTGAAAAGTGAAAGTGAAGTCGCTCAGTTGTGTCGACTCTTCGTGACCCCATGGACTGCAGCCTACCATGCTCCTCCGTCCATGGGATTTTCCAGGCAAGAGTACTGAAGTGGGTTGCCATTGCTAGGAAGATTATAATTTTTGGCAGTGAAACAAGTTCCTTCCTCAAGGAAAACCAGCCTCCCCTTCATTAGAGGGGTTCTGAGTCTGCAAACTGTCTCATGTCTAGGAATGAATTGAGGGGCTGACTCTAGTTTTTATGATTTAAATTAGACTTCTGTTCATTTGGCTTAGAACTCTTCTGCTTATACATGTAAGAATTAAGTGGACTATACATCTTCTTCACTTCCAGGGGCTGCCTAATCAGTTCACTGATGCCATTGGTCTCTGTAAATCAGGCTAATCTGACTACTGCTTTGTTTCTGCTGTCCATTGTAGTGCCCACTTCCACCTTGTCTTTCATGATTAAATGCTGCCTCTTGGTCCCTGTCACCCTGGGATCCAATTTTTTTGCATCACACTTAGGTTTCCCAATTCAATGACAAGAATCCTCACTAATTTCTGAGTTACATAGAAGAACAAAAAGTGCTTCATGGATCCTGAGGCTTCTCCCACAAATGTATTTCTCACAGTTATGGTGAAAGGTAAGTTGTCTGAACTCTACCAGGGAGAATAAGAATATCTTGCAGGACAAATGCTCTCTAACATTATAGACCTTAACACTTTGGATACCTCTCTCTGCAGTATACCATGGCAGTTCTGACATTGGAATTTCACTTAATATAGGTTAGTTTTAGTCCATGATTCAGCTCCCTAAACAAACTGTTAGGACTTTGTATAACTTCTCAAGCTGCAACATTAAATCTAGAATCTCTACTAGATGGGTGCATATCAATAAATTTGGCCTAATTCAAATTTTAGAGAAGAAAATGGCAACCCACTCTGGTATTCATGCCTGGGAAATCACATGGACAGGGGGGCCTGGTGGGCTATGTTCCATGGGGTTCCAAAGAGTTAGACATGACTTAGAAATTAAATCAGAGAACGAAATGGCAACCCACTTCAGTATTCTTGCCTGGAGAATCCCATGGACAGAGGAGCCTGGTGGGCTGCTGTCCATAGAGTCGCTCAGAGTCAGACACAACTGAAATGACTTAGCAGCAGCAATTCAACTTTATATTCCTTCCACTGTTGTCTCACATTCTTAATATCCATTCCCAAACATACCCCTTGGATTTCTGTTTGTATAAATTGGAAAACTCATGTAGCCTTTTCACTCTTCTTTTACCTTCATCAAGAGGCTCTTCAGTTCCTGCATGATGTACTCTGCATAGAAGTTAAATAAGCAGGGCGACAATATACAGCCTTGTCATACTCCTTTCCCAATTTTGACCTAGTCCATTGTTTCATGTCTGCTTTCTAACTGTTGCTTCTTGACCTGCATAGAGTTTTCTCAGGAGACAGGTAAGGTGTCTGGTACTTCCGTATTCACAGTTTGTTGTGATCCACATACTCAAAGGCTTTAGCTTAGTCAATGAAGCAGAAGTAGATGTTTTTCTGGAATTGTCTTGCTTTCTCCATGATCCAAGGAATGGTGGCAATTTGATCTCAGTTCCTCTGTCTTGTTGAAACCCAGCTTGTACATTTCAAAGTTCTCAGTTCGTGTACTGCTGAAGCTTATTCTGAAGGATTTTGAGCATAATCTTGCTAACCTGTGAAATGAGTGCAATTGTATGGCAGCTTGAACATCAATGCCCTCTCTTTAATATCAGGTACTTTGTGAGATTGGGAATTCAATCTGTTTTGGATTTTAGTTACTCACTTGATGAGACCCTGCACTTGGTTTTCAGCAATTTCAGTGCTAGAACTAACACCCAAAAAAGATGTCCTTTTCATTATAGGGGACTGGAATGCAAAAGTAGGAAGTCAAGAAACACCTGGAGTTACAGGCAAATTTGGCCTTGGAATGCGGAATGAAGCAGGGCAAAGACTAATAGAGTTTTGCCAAGAAAATGCACTGGTCATAGCAAACACCCACTTCCAACAACACAAGAGAAGACTCTACACATGGACATCACTAGATGGTCCACACCGAAATCAGATTGATTATATTCTTTGCAGCCAAAGATGGAGAAGCTCTACACAGTTGATAAAAACAAGACCAGGAGCTGACTGTGGCTCAGATCATGAACTCCTTATTGCCAAATTCAGACTCAAATTGAAAAAAGTAGGAAAAACCTCTAGACCATTCAGGTACGACCTAAATCAAATCCCTTATGATTATACAGTGGAAGTGAGAAATATATTTAAGGGACTAGATCTGATAGATAAAGTGCCTGATGAACTATGGAATGAGGTTCATGACATTGGAGAGGAGACAGGGATCAAGACCATCCCCATGGAAGAGAAATGCAAAAAAGCAAAATGGCTGTCTGGGGAGGCCTTACAAATAGCTGTGAAAAGAAGAGAGGTGAAAAGCAAAGGAGAAAAGGAAAGATATAAGCATCTGAATGCAGAGTTCCAAAGAATAGCAAGAAGAGATAAGAAAGCCTTCTTCAGTGATCAATGCAAAGAAATAGAGGCAAACAACAGAATGGGAAAGACTAGAGATCTCTTCAAGAAAATTAGAGATACCAAGGGAACATTTCATGCAAAGATGGGTGTGATAAATTACAGAAAAGGTATGGACCTAACAGAAGCAGAAGATATTAAGAGGTGGCAAGAATACACAGAAGAACTGTACAAAAAAGGTCTTCACGACCTAGATAATCGTGATGACGTGATCACTAATCTAGAGCCAGACAT
>SJYQ01003971.1:88969-139213 GCA_006410935.1 Redunca redunca
CCCTGGGATTTCTTTGGAAGGAATGATGCTAAAGCTGAAGCTCCAGTACTTTGGCCACCTCATGCGAAGAATTGACTCATTGGAAAAGCCTCTGATGGTGGGAGAGATTGGGGGCAGGAGGAGAAGGGAACGACCCAGGATGAGATGGCTGGATGGCATCACGGACTCGATGGACATGTCTGAGTGAACTCCGGGAGATGGTGATGGACAGGGAGGCCTGGCATGCTGCGATTCATGGGGTCACAAATAGTCGGACACGACTGAGTGACTGAACTGAACTGAACTGGCCATGCAAGATAAGGGTTTCTTGCAGAACACACACAGCAACTTTTAAATCATTACTGTGGACCTTGAAATGGGAATCTGAAACTCTGAGCTCATTCTGTCCTTTTTCCAGTGCAGCTAGGAGCAACTAACCAATCTCCTGCTACTTCTTAGTTTCACTTAAATACTGCAAACTATAAGAGACAATCAGCCATAACTTTTCCTTTTGTAGGTAATATTTTCATCTCTATTGCCACATAATGGCATGGACTACAGCTCCCACTTACTGCTGGGAATGTGTCCTTACCTCTAAATCTAATTGAATTTTAGAACCACTTTCAGAAAACTCATTTTTAAGATTTTATTCCTCAGAAACCACTCTCAGTACCAAAATCTTTATTAGTCAGAGTTCTAGAGAAAAGAAACAGATCCTGGTAGGAGATATATCTATATTGTTATTGCTGCATCATCTAATAAACATCATAGCTCCTCCTTTTTTATTGTATATTAGAGGTAAAAACAAAGTAGGTTAAGGGCAAGAGCTCCAACAAGAGTTTGAAAGTTTCCATGCCAGCAAGTAAATTCTTTCAGAGATAATCTTATTGAATAAGAATTTGGCAATTGATTAAGAATTCTACCATATCATTAATTTACCAAGAATTCTACCAAATCATATCAATTACCAACAGCAAACACAGAGAATATAATTAAAATTTCTGTTTGTTTTGTCAATGTTTTTTTAAGTGCCAGGCAGGGTTTGATGAGTGGCCATGAATAGTCAAGATAATTAATATATCTCCATAGACTAGAGAAACTGGTAGAATGAAGTGAAATACTTTTCTGCAAAGGAAAAAAATATCTATAAGAAGGTAAGCAGCAATGATAAAACTTGATTTTACTGATAATTAATTATCATTTTAAAGTTTTTATTGTATTCTTGGCACCATGCTAAGAACCAAATATTAAGATAGTCTTACTTCATCCCCAAAGCAAATTCAGTGCTGTTTTTTGAAGGACATTCAGTTTGCTCAATTCAAAGGCTGAGTGTATTCCTTCATAAAAGTACTACATTATATTAGCTTAATGACAGCATGCATTTAAACTCTGTCTTGCTAGCTACATTTTTAAAATATCATAACATGCTGTAAAACAGACAGCATACACAATTATTTGCATAGAGTTGTATTTTTAACTATTTAAACTGTTAAAGTTTTAACAGTCTTTTAGCCAATTTATCTAATTCTGCTGCTAAGTCACTTCAGTTATGTCCGAATCTGTGTGACCCCACAGATGGCAGCCCACCAGGCTCTGCCATCCCTGGGATTCTCCAGGCAAGAATACTGGAGTGGGTTGCCATTTCCTTCTCCAGTGCATGAAAGTGAAAAGTGAAAGTGAAGTTGCTCAGTAAGTGTTCGACTCTTCATGACCCCATGGACTACAGCCCACCAAGCTCCTCTGTCCATGAGAATTTCCAGGCAATAGTACTGGAGTGGGGTGCCCCAACCTATCTAACCTGTATTCTTTTCTTCACAACATTTATATGTATGTCTGGTTTCATGAGTTTGTAATTTGTGCAGTCACATAGGGCCCTATGATTAAAATCATCGCTCATTTGGTTTATGCTTACTAGTTGCTATCTTGAAATTCTTATTAATACTTGAACAAGACCCTTGAATTTTCGTTTTTCACTAGGTACCACAAATGATGTATGTCCTACTTGTCTCCATATGAAATTACCTTATTTTCTCTACTCATGCTTATATTTACTCTACTATATGCCTTCCCTTCTAGAATGTAATCTTTACGTGTGTTAGTTGCTCAGTTGTGTCTGACTCCTTACAACCCCATTAATAATAGCCTACCAGGCTCCTCTGTCCATGGAACACTCCAGGCAAGAATGCTGAAGTGTCTAGCCACTCTCTTCTACAAGGGATCTTCCCAACTCAGGGATTGAACCCCAGTCCCATGCATTGCTGGCCACCAGGTCCATGGCTGTAATTACAGAAGGCCCTGTAATCTTTGTAACAATAGAAATTTTGTCTATCTTGCATACCAAAGAAAATAGTAAGTGCTCACAAAAAGTTTCATGAGTTTTGTACCTGGCTCACTTATTCTTATCTGAAAAAAGCCATATCTTTGAAAATAAGCCGCCCAATCCCTGGAATCAATTTTCATCTAACATTACTCATATTTAAGGGAGTACCAAGGATGACACAAACATTCTAAGTCTGACCTCGCATTTTCAAACTTATTAAGTAATGGTAAATGTCACAATGTGTCTTGAGAGAAGAATGCCAAATTTTCTCATTCAAATCAGCATTCAAGCTACAATTTCTTGGTGATAAAATTCCATCTGTAATTTCACAAGCAAGTGGTTACTATTCTGTTGACCTTTTCCCATCCTAGTTTAGCTCTACTTTGTTACTTGGATCCCTACATTAATAGGTAAGAACAGGAAGGAGAAAAAGAAAAATGGAGAACTTAAATAACATGAAGTAAATCATATCTGTTAAGTTATTGGCCTTAAAATTAAATTCTGGCTCTGATACATTATCACAACCACAAGCACCATTTTGTATTGTATATTAAATATGTTCAGACTCTTCATCATGAAAAATTGGCTTTATATACTAATTTTAAGTTTTAAAAGTTAAAGTAATTCTCTGTGATATAACTTCTTCTTGGCAGCTGTTCTTTATGATGTGTATAGATGTGGATCTGTGAGTGTATCCTGCAAATTCATGAGCTTCTTAGGTGTGTAGGTTGTTTTCATTATTTTTAAAGCATATTTTCATGCCTTTTTCTTTCTCTCATCTTCTTCTTAGATTCCCATGAATGTGGTATATTTCATGATATCACACAGAGCTCTGAGGCTCTCATTTTTCCCTCACTCTTTTTTTCTTTCTATTTCTCTAAATGGATAGTCTCAATTGACTTATTTTCAAGCTCATTGATTCTTTTGCTTGCTGAAATCTGCTGTTGAGTTCCTCTAATGAGTTCTTTATTTCAGTCACTACACTTTTCAACTTCAGAATTTCTCTTTGGTTCTTTTCTATGATTTATACATTTTATTGGTATTCTATATTTAATGATAAATCATTCTCTTACTTTCATTTAGTTCTTAAGACATGGTTTTGTTTTTTTTTTTTTTTTTAGTTCTTGAGCATATTTAAATAGTTGATTTAAAAAGTCTATGTCTAGTAAGTCCAGCATCGAGGCTTCACCAGGGACAGTTTCTATTTGCTTTATTCCTTGCGTATGGACAATGATTTCTTGTTTCTTGATATGTCTCATAATTTTTTGTTCAAAATGTAATGTTTTAAATAATATAATGTGGTAATTTTGAAAATCACATTCTCCCCTTTCCCATAGTTTGTTGCTCTTTATTTAGTGACTTTTCTGAACCAATTCTATAGTTTGTATTCTTTTCTTACATATAGCCACTGAAAATGTTTTTATTCTGGCTCCATTCATTCCTTAAAATTTCAGTCCTTTTCAAACACATACCAAGCAGTTTCATGATATTCCACTCAATGTCATACATGGATACCTACTGTTGAGAGTCATTCTGAAGATTGAGAAAATAGCTATAATGTCCAGAAAAGCTTCTATTTCCGTTGTTTCTCAGTTGAGAAAAAGGCTGAATCTTATTTCTGATGAGTCCATCATATTCCTCAGATATCATACACAAAGTAGATGTGCCCCCAACTCCCCAGGAAAAATTGGAATTACATTCTTCAATATTGTTCAGCATTCTTTGACATGGGCAATGTATAATTCTGTGAGGGATACAAATACATTCCCTATACTCACACAGGCAAAACATGCCCACTCCTGCCATCTGTTACAAGGGTGCTACATTTGTTACAATTGATGAAATTACTCCAATATGTTAGTTTCAGCTCAGTTCAGTTCAGTTCAGTTGCTCAGTCGTGTCCGACTCTTTGCGACACCATGAATCACAGAATGCCAGGCCTCCCTGTCCATCACCAACTCCCTGACTTCACTCAAACTCATGTCCATTGAGTCAGTAATGCCATCCAGCCATCTCATCCTTGGCCTTCCCCTTCTCCTCCTGCCCCCAATCCCTCCCAGCATCAGAGTCGTTTCCAGTGAGTCAACTTTTCACTTGAGGTGGCCAAAACACTGGAGTTTCAGCTTTAGTGTCATTCTGTCCAAAGAAATCCCAGGGTTGATCTCCTTCAGAATGGACTGGTTGGATCTCCTTGCAGTCCAAGGGACTCCCAAGAGTCTTCTCCAACACCACAGTTCAAAAGCATCAATCCTTTGGCATTCAGCCTTCTTCACGGTCCAACTCAACATCCATACATGACCACTGGAAAAACTATAGCTTTGACTAGACGGACTTTTGTTGGCAAAGTAATGTTTCCACTTTTGAATATGCTATCTAGGTTGGTCATAACTTTCCTTCCAAGGAGTAAGCATCTTTTAATTTCATGGCTGCAGTCACCATCTGCAGTGATTTGGGAGTCCCCAAAAAATAAAGTCTGACACTGTTTCTACTGTTTCCCCATCTATTTCCCATGAAGCGATGGGACCAGATGCCATGATCTTCATTTTCTGAATGTTGATCTTTAAGCCAACTTTCTCACTCTCCACTTTCACTTTCATCAAGAGGCTTTTTAGTTCCTCTTCACTTTCTGCCATAAGGGTGGTGTCATCTGCATATCTGAGGTGATTGATATTTCTCCCGGCAGTCTTAATTCCAGCTTGTGCTTTTTTCCAGCCCAGCGTTTCTCATCATGTATTCTGCATAGAAGTTAAATAAGCAGGGTGACAATATACAGCCTAGATGTACTCCTTTTCCTATTTGGGACAAGTCTGTTGTTCCATGTCCAGTTCTAACTGTTGCCTCCTGACCTGCATACAAGTTTCTCAAGAGGCAGGTTAGGTGGTCTGATATTCCCATCTCTTTCAGAATTTTCCACAGTTGATTGTGATCCACACAGTCAAAGGGTTTGGCATAGTCAATAAAGCAGAAATAGATATTTTTCTGGAACTTTTTTGCTTTTTTGATGATCCAGCAGATGTTGGCAATTTGATCTCTGGTTCCTCTGCCTTTTCTAAAACCAGCTTGAACATCTGGAAGTTCACAGTTCATGTATTGCTAAAGCCTGGCTTGGAGAAATTTGAGCATTATTTTACATAATGTGAGATGAGTGCAATTGTGCAGTAGTTTGAGCATTCTTTGGCATTGCCTTTCTTTGGGATTGCAGTGAAAACTGACCTTTTCCAGTCCTGTGGCCACTGCTGAGTTTTCCAAATTTGCTGGCATATTGAGTGCACTACTTTCACAGCATCATCTTTCAGGATTTGAAATAGCTCCACTGGAATTCCATCACCTCCACTAGCTTTGTTCATAGTGATGCTTTCTAAGGCCCACTTGACTTCAGATTCCAGGATGTCTGGCTCTAGGTGAGTGATCACACCATCGTGATTATCTTGCTCATGAAGATCTTTTTTGTACAGTTCTTCTGTGTATTTTTGCCACCTCTTCTTAATATTTTCTGCTTCTGTTAGATCCATACCATTTCTGTCCTTTATGGAGCCATATTTGCATGAAATGTTCCCTTGGTATCTCTAATTTTCTTGAAGAGATCTCTAGTGTTTCCCATTCTGTTGTTTTCCTCTTTTTCTCAAACAAGTCCATTGTTTACATTAGGGTTCACTCTTGGTGTTCTGTATTGTATGGGTTTAAAGTGTATAATGTCGACTATCCACTATTGTAGCATTACAGAACAGTTTCACTGCCTTAAAAAATCCTCTATTCTCTGCCAGTTCACTCCTTTCATATGTGAACCACTGGCTATTACTAATCTTTTAACTTCTCTGTAAGTTTGCCTTATCTAGAATGCTATACAGTTAGAATCTTCCAGTGTTTATACTTTTCAGATTGGCATCTGTCATTTAGTAATATGCATTTAAGATTCCTCTATTTCTTCTTAGGCTTGATAACCCATTTCTTTTCAGTGCTATGTAATACCCCATTAACTTGGCAATTATGATTAAAGTTGCTATAAATATCCATAATTCATTTTTGTGTTGACATTTTTCAATTTATATAAGTAAACATTAAAGACTATGATTTCTAGATCATATCGTAAGAATAGACTTAGCTTTGGAAGAAACTACCAAACTATCTTCTAAAAATGGTGAAAGTGTTAATCACTCAGTCATGTCCAACTCTTTGTGAGCTTGTGGACTGTAGCCTGCCAGGCTTCACATGGAATTCTCTAGGCAAGAATAGTAGATTGGGTTGCTATTTCCTCCTCGAGGTTATCTTCCCGACAAAGGATCGAACTCAAGTCTCCTGCATTGCAGGCAAATTCTTTACCATCTGAGTCATCAGGGAAGCTCTATCTTCCAAAGTGATGATAGTATTTTACATTCCTATCAAAAGTGAATGAGAGTACCTGTTATTCCATATTCTCACCAGCATTTGGTGTTGACAGTGTTCTAAATTTGACCTCTTTAATAAATATGTAGTGGTATCTCATTGTTTTAATTTTCAGTTATCAGGTGATATCTTTTTGTATATTTTCCTGACATCTATATGCCTTCTTTGATGATGTGTGTCTGGGTCCTTTGCCAATTTTTCATTCAGGTTTTACATTTTCTTACTGTTGAACCTTATGGGTTTTTTGTATATTTTGGAAAAGTTATTCTCAGATGTGTCTTTTGCAAATCTTTCATATGATTTCATTTCTCTCCTTTTTAGTATATCAGTTATATCTTTTTTAAACCATTTTTGTTGTTTGCCCTAGAGTTTGCAATATACCTTTACAACTAACCCAAGTCTACTTTCAAATATATGAGTATGTGAACTTTAAATTCCCTGCAAGAATAAAACATTCCCAATTCCTCTCTACCATCCTTTGCATCATATTGTAATTCATCTCACTTTTACATAATTAAATATATGTATATAATATAGTCTAAAAGTACATACACAGACACAGGAAGGGAAGAAATAGACTATATCATTGCAGTTGTTATTTGAAGCAAATTGTTATCAGTTAAAAATGAGAAAAATAAAAGCTTTATTTCACTTTATATTCTTTAATGCTCTTACTTTATGTAGATTCAAGTTTCTAACCTATAATATTTCCTTCCCTCTCAATAACTTCTTTGAACATTTCTTGCAAGTTGGGTTTACTGGCAAGAAATTCTTTCACTTTTTGTGCAAAGAAGTCTTTACTTTCCCATCACTTTGAGAATATAATTTCACAGTTTCAGAATTCTATGTTAGTGCATTTTTTTTCTTTCAAGATTTTAAAATTTTTACTTCACTCTTGCTTGCATGGTTTTGAGGAGAAGTTGAATGTAATTCTTTGTTCCTCTATAGGTAAGGTACGTATTCTTCTGGCTTCTCTCAAAATTTTTTATTTTTTGATATTTGAATATCAAATATTATGTCTAGATACAGTTTTTACTGAAGTTTATCCTGCTTCATATTCCCTCAGCTTCCTGGATCTGTGGTCTAGTGTCTGACATTAATATGGGAAAATCTCAATTATTATTGCTTCAAATATTACTTGTGGGTTTTTCTCCCCTCTCTTCTCCTTTGGTATTTTTTGTATGCATATTTTATACACAGTTTGCTTATTTTTAAATAAATCAAGGGCAATGTGAACGTCCTAAGTGTTTGGAGGAGTGAAATAATTTAGAAGAGCAATGTAACAGTTTGACTTTGGAAATCTTTAATAATTACAATGTGTTGAATACTATAACATTTGGAACAATATTTTGTAGTTGTTCCACACAGTTCTTGTATATTCTGTTTTTTTCTCTCTTTTTCTCTTTGCTTTTCAGTTTTGTAAGTTTCTGTTGTCATCTTCAAGCTCAGAGATTCTTTCCTCAGCTCTTTCTAGTCTACTAATGAGCATATCAGAGGTATTCTTCATTTCCATTACGATAGTCTTGAACACTAACATTTTTTTTTATTCTTTCTTAGAATTTCTCTCTGCTTATATTATCCATCTAGTTCCTTCATGTTGTCTACTTTATGCATTAAATCCCTTTGTGTATTAATAATACAGTAATAATATGAACTTTCAAGTTGTGAACTTTCAAAGATGTGAACATGTGTTTCAACATCAGTTCTGAGCGAAATTACAGCTTTCCCTCCATCTCCTACTACTGGAGATCCTTCAGCTCTGCCATCTCCACCTCATCTCCCTCCTCCAATCAGTAACTCTTCTTTTCTGTCCACTTCATGCCAACCCTTGCGTGCCAGCTGTTGTACTGTACAACTATAATTTTCAAGGTGTTATAAGATTTAAAATATTTTCTTTTATTTTTGTGTTTGCTTTTTTATGTATTATTTGTGTGAAAAGTATTATAAACCTATTGTAGTACAGTACTTATACAGCTGATTACTTGGGTGCCTAGGATAACTTGGTTGGCCTTACAAACAAATTGGACTTATGAACGTGCTCTATGACTACAACTCATTCATGTGTAGGGCACTTATAGTTTTTTAAACCCCTGTTCTGATAATTCCAATATTCCTGCCTTATATGAGTCCAATATTCCTTCCTTATCTCTTCAGATTATATTTTTTGCTTTTTAGTATACCTTGCAATTTTTTTGTTGAAAGGCAGATGTGGTATGTTATAGATGTGGATAGACTTATAGATTGCCATACAGAATGAAAGAAGTCAGAAAGAGAAAAACAAGTATTGTATATTAATGAATATATTGGAAACTGGAAAAATGGTACAGATGAATCTATTTGCAAAGTAGAAATAGAGACACAGACACAGAGAACAAACATATAGACATGGGGAGGGTGGGATCAACTGGGAGACTGGGACTGATGTAGGTACACTACTGTGTATAAAAGAGATAGCTAATGACCAGCATGACCAATTTTTATTTCACAGCCTTGGGTTATTGGTAAAGAATTAAGGAAGCAAGAATATTCAAAGCAGAGAGATTATACATGGAAGATACTAGATATAGTGCAATAGCAATTTTCTCCCCACTCTGTATTTACACCACTCTTGGAGATGAGGAAAAGTTTGGTGAATACTGCCAGACACCCTTGTATCAGTTGTGTCTGAAGCTTCCAAGTATACTTAAGGTGCAAGTTAAGATAGAAACATGATACAAAATTACCATCAAAGATATATTTAAATTTATTATTGTAATTTTTCACAACTTTCACATATAGCCTATTAAATAAATATATCTAAGTGAAAAAATTAAGCACCTAAGTAGTCATTTAATAACTTTTCATAACATTTTTAGTTTACATTCCAGAAATCTAATGACTATGAAATAAATCATTTTGTAAAACTACATTGTTTATAATTCTTTGCTGTCTAAAAAAAGTTCCAGAAGACTTAATACGTAGTTATTGCTTATGATAGATCACAATATAAATTTTAACGTATAAAAGAAGCTTTAAGAATTAAGGGACACTTTTGGTAAAACCACCTTCAAATTCCCATTTACTCTTTTATGTGAATAAGGTTCCATATATATGTGTGTGTGTGTGTATATATATATATATGTATATAATTTGGATAAATTTGATGTTAAGCCATTGGGCTTCCCTGGTAGCTCAGTGGTAAAGAATTCACCTGCAATGCAGAAGACACAGGTTTGATCCCTGGGTCGGGAAGATCCCCTGGAGAGGGAAATGGCAACACACTCTAGTATTCTTGCCTGGAAAAATCCCATGGACAGAGGAGCCTGGCAGGCTACAGTCCATGGGGTTGCAAAAAGTTGGATATAACTTACTAAGCACCAACAAATAGCAATATTTAGTTATTGACTCATATATAAGAACTAATTATTAAGAAATACATTTCTAATGATAGTTTATTGTATGTTTTTGTTACCAATAAAATCTAAACTATGTTTTGCTATTTTGAATAACTCTGCACTATTATTAATTGTAACATAGCTCAATCAAAAAGAAAAAAGGTAACAAGTTTATAATTATCAGACCTTTTAAATCTTAAGATTAATTAATATACAAACTTTTCCTGCAGAGTAGTGTTAGGTGATCAAAAACAGTACTTAGAGATAATAATCTGTTTGAACATGGAACAGAAATACGAATTCAAGAAGAGAAAGAACATTTTGTCTGATTAAGGAAAAGCAGTTTGCGTATTTTTAAATAAATCAAGGGCAATGTGAACGTCCTAAGTGTTTGGAGGAGTGAAATAATTTAGAAGAGCAATGTAACAGTTTGACTTTGAAAATCTTTAATAATTACAATGTGTTGAATACTATAACATTTGGAACAATATAAATTTAGGATGAAACTCTTTAGAAGTCAATTTATAACTGTACAATTACATAATTGAAAAAAAATCCTTTTGACAATACAGAAGCAAAGATTTTGGAAATCATCAGTGTAAATTGCAAAGGGTACTTCTCTAAGAATTCTTTATCTAAGGTAAATTTACTGAAGCTACACTAAATTTTTTCCTGCCCCAATTATTTGTCAATTTTTTCTGATTTCATTCAAAATCTGTAGTGGTTGCTTAGTAATAATCATCAGCTTTCTTCATTCTTGACATTGGCTCATTGACTATGCAAGATGATCTGATTAGCATAATTTGTAATTTAGACTGACCGCTAGAGAATTTTGAGTAGCCAGGTGCCAGATGTCACAGACTTGCCTAAGGAAAGTTGAAGCATCTGCATCTCGTTATTGAGCCCCCCTAGAGTACTAAAAAGTACTGAAAAAGCTTGTTTTCTATATTGGGCACATCTGTTGATGACAATTTTCAGAAGCAAAATTAATTTTTATTGATAAATTTCTATAATTTTGTGTTAATAACAGTATCATTTTTATTAACAACCAGTATTAATTCTGAGCTTAATACTTTAATATGTTATCTCATTCCATACTCATAGAAACATGAATTAGCTAATATATTTTAACATCAGTCCAATTTATAACAGGGGAAATGTCTCAGAGAGCAATATGTACAATTTTATTTCTCTAGAAAACAGTAGAGCAGGATTTGAATGCTAGAAGTTGCCTGATGGTTGTCTTACTATATTGTCTACTGGGGAAGTCATACATAAAATTAGACCTTGGACAACACATCCTAGATCACTTCTGGTGTTGACGCAGAGCAAACACTCTGTCTAGACAGCATTAAAATCTATATTTTCTTACTGTACTAAAATGGTACCTTGGAAATGGCTAAACAGAAATTACATCTGTCACAATTATGATAGAAAATAAACACAAACTAAGCAACGTTTTTCTTACCCTTGCCATGATAAAAGAAAATTTTTATTACTGTGCAAAGGAATAATGCTAACAAGACACGCCCTGGATGGAAACTATCTGGTTAGAAAACTTGATTTACAGCACATATAAAATAAGTGCTGAGGCAGATCTTGCTGTTTGACATTGGAAACTAATGTTGAAAAATATCTACTGAATTTCACAGATTTCTTTATTGAAAGCTATAGATACAGGTTCCTAGGTAAAGAGCTCACTTTGGTACTATTTTAGTCTTTTAACAAAAAAATACATCAGGAAGCTACTGTGTTGTTTCAATGTAGAATCATCTCCATATATCTTCAAGAGCTAGGAGGCTAGATCCTGTTAAGAATATGATACTCCTAGTTAAAGATGGCAAGCTTTTGCATGGAACAAAAGAATGGGAGTGGTTAAAAGAATTGGGGTGTCTCATTTTCAAATACCTTTATTTACATGTTGAAAAACTAAGAGATAGAGAGTTCTAGTGTTGTGTGGTAAGTTCATACATATTTTCCATATAAGTCAATCTCACACATACCTTTCTCTGTTAAAATATTGTTTCCGCTAGCCTATTTCTGATTGTGGGAGAGCAGAGTGCTTTATTTCCCTGGAAACTGTAAGTTTAAATGAGTTCCAAGTTTCAAGTTGACTGCTTACCTAACACTTTTTGGTTCCTTTTTTTTTTAAAAGAATTTTTTTTTTTTTTTTAATGTGGACCATTTTTAAAGTCCTGATTGAGTTTGTTACAGTAATGCTTCTGTTTTATGTTTTGGTTTTGTGGCCACAAGGTATGTGGGATCTTAGCCCCCTGACCAGAGATGGAACCCATACCAATGCACTGGAATGCAAGGTCTTAACCACCAGACCACCAGGCAAGTCTTGCCGCTTGGCTCCTTGTTTTGATATATGGGAGAGCAGTAAGCCAGACCAGGCCTACAGGCATCTCTACTTAACCCTTTGGGTTTGAAATTTTGTACACATCAGTCTTGAACAGCCTGTGACTTCCACTAGGAAGCAGGCAGCATTGTGAACCAGGAAAAATTGTAGACTAATCACTCCAGGGTCATGCAGGTAATGACTGGGAGAGAAGCAGACTAGGAAGAGAGCAAAGCATATGGGCAGCCAGAGACCACGTGCCTCATGGAAGCAGCTACTGGGCTCAAGCCAGTTTTCAATACAAAATAGAGCCCCAGTGTTGCCAGATAGTCCCATATCTCATAAAAAAAAAAAAAAAAATGCAGATTTCGATAGGAAGTCTCCCGATATTTACATATTGGAAACTAATTTTTAATTTTGCCTAAACTCTGTAAGCCAAGTGAAATACATCTCTCAGATGGAACAGATGCATGTGTTAGATGGAATGTAGACCACAGGCCACCAGTATGTGAGTTGAGAGATTTAGCCATGCCAGAATCCCAAGCCAAGAATCCTTTTCCATTGGTAAAATCTAAAGCTGGTATCCAATGTACATGGTGACTGGAACCTACTTGGAACCCTGCCGTGTTTGATCCTAAAAGTGCCTTAGATTTCTGGTTAGTTCTCTAGTCTCTACGGGCTGGGTCAATTCTGAACTCCAGATGTTCTGGCACACTTTTTTGCAAGAATTTTCTACTGAGACTAATGCTCATATGTATGCATAACCTAAGGCACTCATTGAAAACATGCTCCAAATTAATCTCATTAACTAAAGCAAAAGCAGTCACGTATTTTTCTCCGAATACTCCTGCTCACTGAAAATTCAAGCTACCTTTCAGCACTGACCAGACTAGATTCCTTTGAAACTGGCGTTCACTTGAATCAAGCCCCCATGTGTAAACCATATGTTAGGCCACATACTTGGAATTACTGATTGCCTGTATTGGGAACAAATTGCTTAAATTGACCCAGATCCCCAGGAGCCATGGTATTTTGTACCCTCAACATCACAACAGTCCCTGGCTTACATTCTAATTCAACTTACTGTGGAAATTTTAGAAATCGATTGGACAAATTTAAGTACTGTGCCCAGACCTCTTAAGCACCAAGAAAGTGGCAGCTTGCATGTTTTGATCATACTTTATACACTTGGTACTTTATTCATTCATACTACTGCTTAATCTGGTAGTCCTCTGAGGTAGGCTTACTAGTTGGTAAGTAGGCTTACTAGGCTTACTTATCAGTTGTACAGAAGAGTGGGAATACGTGAAAGCTATCAAAATACAAAACCAGGAGTCAAATCCTAATCTCCAGCACTATATCATATTAATTCTTGTGACTAAAGAAATTATTTTCAACATAGAACTCTTTAGAAAATTTAGAAACAAACAAAATAAGAAACAGATATATCTACAAGTTTACTAGCAAAATATAGGCATCTTATTTTATTATTGCATAACTCTCGATTTTAAAATATTATTCATTTTATAATATTGTATTATTACTGTATGTCTTTTTCAACAATCTTGGGAATATGTCTCATAATTTAGTAGTCTTTAAATGTAATTTTTATATAGAAACACATTTAGCATAATTTATTTATTCACTCCCTTATTGTTAGTCATTTAAGTAACTGTGGTTGTATTCTCTTATAAAAAATGCAATAATTAGTAGATTTGATGTTAAAATTTTGAGCCAATCAACCACAATGCAATGGCTAGGTCAAAGCAAAGGCACCACTTTAAGATTTGTTTTCCAGAAAATTTGAACCTATTTAATTTCTTAACAGTAATTTTGGAAAGTTCATTTTACTCGATTCTTCATACTGCTAACTCTATATAAGCTCCCAATTTAATCATCCAAGTCTTGTGCCTTATTGTGTTGATTTGTTGTTATTGGGGTGAAATATTTTCCACATCGTGATAACAGCATCAAGGAATTGCAGTGCTTTTAAATGTGTGAACTATTAGATTGTGTGGGGTTAAATCCACACAGTGCTTTGTGGGGAGAATAAAGCAGAAACATGGTTCCACTACTGTGAGATTTGGGGAAAGTTATTTAAACTCTCTGGGACTCAGTTTTCTCTTCTGTAAGATAAATAAGAAAATAGCATCTAACTCATTAGTTTGTTTTGAGGATTAATTGGTTAACACTGTAAAGGGCTTAGAACATGCCTTATACAATTATAAACACAATAAACATTCACTGATATTCACTACTTATATTTATATCTGTCATCTGTGTTTCTTCTTAATATGAATATACATTTCATGTTATGGTGTACTTTTCTTGTGAAGGATTTGTTTCTCTCATATCGATATTTAAGAGCTTTAAAAAGCTTTATGGATATTTACCACTTATTCTATATAGCCTGCAGATATCTCCCCCCAACTTGTCATCTGGCTTCCAATATAGTTTATGGTGTTTTTTGTTACTGCCATATATTTCTTCCTTTTATGCTAACTCATCTATAATCAGTCTTTTATTGATTATGTTTACATCTACTTATAGGCTTTCATAGATTTTCCTATGCCAAAACAGATGGATATTTATCCTTTGTTAGTTGTTTAGCAAATTTGTTCTGTATATTTAAATTTTTAGTCCATTCAAAAGTTGTTATTTGTGTATAGCATGGTATTCATTCCTTTATTCAGGCATAATTCCTGGATTCTTGAGCAGTAAACCTGACGGGGCTTACAGTCTAGTGGGGAAAACAAATGAACATGTAATTAAGTAGAATATGTTAAGTTCTAAGACAGAGAAATGCAAGATGACATGGAAAGCCACTGGAAGCCATGAAGCCATTGAACACCAGCTTTGAAAGCTAAAGAGCCTTTCCATAGGAATTAATGACTAAGATAAAACCTAAAGGGTAAGGAGAAAACAGAGTACACAGAAAGGTTCATGATGAAGAAGAATATGTAGCATTAAGGGAAATTCAGCATGGCCCGAGCTTAGAGAAAGGGGGTGGGGATGAGGAATAGAGAGAAGTGAGATTGGCAGTATTGGAAGGTACCAAGTATTAGGGCATGTGTGCATGCTAAATTGCTTCAGTTGTGTTTGACTGTGTGACCATATGGACTGTAGCCCACCAGGCTCCTCTGTCCAAAGGATTCTCCAGGTAAGAATATTGGAGTGTGTTGCCATGCCCTTCTCCCGAGGATCTTCCTGACCCAGGGATCAAATCTACATCTCTTATGTCTCCTGCATTGGTAGCTGGGTTCTTTTACCACTAGCACCACCTGGGAAGCACCCCCCCAACCCCCGTCAAGTAGTAGAGGACCTTGTAAACCAAAGGATTTTGAGCCATATCCTAAAAGAATAAGGATTAACTCTGATGTTTTAAGCAGCACTAATGCCATTTGATTTATATTTTTAAAAAACTCATTCCAGCTTCAATGCAGAGAAAGGCTGTTAAAGGGGAAAGAGGACTGCATTCATCAAAGGACACAATTGCTGTTATCTGGGTAAAGTGGAGATCAGTGGTAACTTTACTAAGGGGATAAATTTCACAGCATGTTAACAGGAAATGGAGATAAAGAGTGTGAAAATAACAAATTCAGTGTGTGTCTACGTGTGTGTGTATGTGTGTGTGTGCACACACATTCATGCATGAGAGAGACAGAGACAGCCAATACGACAGAGCTTAATTACTGATGAGACAGATCTGGTGAATAAGACTTTGGACATACAGACTGTATAGTTAATAGTGTAAGGATCACAATGAAGCAAAAATGTTGAGACCAGAGTATCAGTGGAGGGATTGGACTCACGACGGGAAAGGACACATCATTTATTGTAACAAAGATGAAGGTGGTGGGGTGAATGGATATAAATGAATATATATTTATAAATTTGAAGGCATTAACTTTACATTTAATGGTATCTAATGATGCTAAAGCTGAAACTCCAGTACTTTGGCCACCTCATGCGAAGAGTTGACTCATTGGAAATGACTTTGATGCTGGGAGTGATTGAGGGCAGGAGGAGAAGGGTACGATGAGATGGCTGGATGGCATCACTGACTCAATGGACGTGAATCTGAGTGAACTACAGTAGTTGGTGATGGACAGGGAGGCCTGGCGTGCTGCAATTCATGGGGTCACAAAGAGTTGGACATGACTGAGCAAATGAACTGAACTGAACTGAACTGAATTCTTCTGTGAAATAAAATTTGAAATTATCTCAATTAATTTGGGTTACTGGGATTCCCAGGTGGTGCAGTGCTAATGAATCCATGTGACAATGCAGGACACACAGGAGATGCGTGTTTGATCCCTGGGTCAGGGAAAATCCTCCGAAGGATGATCCCCTGGAGGAAATGGCAATCCACTCCAGTATTCTAGCCTGAAAAATTCCATGGACAGAGGAGGCTGGTGGGCTGCAATCCATGGGGTCAAAAAGAGTTGGACAAGACTGACTGACTGAGCATACATGCATGCATGCATTTGGGTTACTAGCTGCTAAAGAGGACAGAAAGAGAAAGAAAGCTAAGTGTGAAAGGAAGGGTTATGAAGAAGAGTTAAGGGTCTATTTCATTTTGAAGATGATACATTTATAGTGTAATACGGAACTTTGAACTTCCAGATGTTCAAGCTGGTTTTAGAAAAGTCAGAGGAACCAGAGATCAAATTGCCAACATCTGCTGGATCATGGAAAAAGTAAGAGAGTTCCAGAAAAGCATTGATTTCTGCTTTATTGACTATGTCAAATCCTTTGATTGTGTGGACCACAATAGACTGTGGAAAATTCTGAAAGAGATTGGAATACCAGACCACCTGACCTGCCTCTTGAGAAACTTGTATACAGGTCAGGAAGCAACAATTAGAACTGGACATGGAACAACAGACTGGTTCCAAATAGGAAAAGGAGTACGTCAAGGCTGTTTATTGTCACCCTGCTTATTTAACTTCTGTGCAGAGTACATCATGAGAAATGCTGGGCTGGAAGAAGCACAGGCTGGAATCAAGATTGCCAGGAGAAATATCAATGACCTCAGATATGCAGATGACACCCCTTTATGACAGAAAGTGAAGAGGGACTAAAAAGCTTCTTGATGAAAGTGAAAGAGGAGAGTGAAAAAGCTAGCTTAAAGTTCAATATTTAGAAAACTAAGATCATAGCATCTAGTCCCATCTCTTCATGGCAAATAGATGGGGAAACAGTGGAAACAGTGTCAGACTTTATTTTGGGGGGCTCCAAGATCACTGCAGATGGTGATTGCAGCCATGAAATTAAAAGACACTTACTCCTTGATAGAAAATTATGACCAACCCAGACACGTTACTTTGCCAACAAAGGTCCATCTAGTTAAGGCTATGGTTTTACCAGTAGTCACCTATGGATGTGAGAGTTGGACTATAAAGAAAGCTGAGCGCCAAAGAATTGATGTTTGTGAACTGTGGTGTTGGAGAAGACTCTTGAGAGTCCCTTGGACTGCAAGGGGATCCAATCAGTGCATCCTTAAGGAGATCACTCCTGGGTGTTCACTGGAAGGACTGATGTTGAAGCTGAAACTCCAATACTTTGGCCACCTGATGCAAATAACTGACTCATTTGAAAAGACCTTGATGCTGGGAAAGATTAAGGGCAGGAGGAGAAGGGGACAACAGAGAATGAGATGATTGGATGGCATCACCAACTCAATGGACGTGGGTTTGGGTAAACTCCAGCAGTTGGTGATGGACAGGGAGGCCTGGCCTACTGCAGTTCATAAGGTCGCAAAGAGTCGGACACAACTGCGCAACTGAACTGAACTGATAGGAATTATGCTTGCTTTTCCAAAAACAACCAATTGCCTACTAGCCTTTTATTGCATAATCCATCATTCAGTCTAATTTGAAATCCATGCTTTAGAGCATCCAACAGTGTTTAAGCCATTCTTCTTGCTACAAAACATGGTAAGTGGTTAAGAAGCTTTTTCATTTTACATGGGTGCTCAGTCAGAGTTTACTGAATGATTAAATAAAAGCATAAATGAATTAGTGATAGATCCACTTGCAAACCAACAACAAGAAGAAGTAGCATAAGGTTATGTTTTTTCAAATATGTGTTAAAGTATTATAATAAACTAGCTGGTTTTTGAAAAGGAACCAGAGATCAAATTTCCAACATCTGCTGGATCATGGAAAAAGCAAGAGAGTTCCAGAGTTCCAGAAAAACATCTATTTCTGCTTTATTGACTATGCCAATGGCTTTGACTGTGTGGATCACAATAAACTGTGGAAAATTCTGAAAAAGATGGGAATATCAAACCACCTAACCTGCCTCTTGAGAAATCTGTATGCAGGTCAGGAAGCAACAATTAGAACTGGACATGGAACAACAGACTGGTTCCAAATAGGAAAAGGAGTACATCAAGGCTGTATATTGTCACCCTGCTTATTTAACTTCTGTGCAGAGTACATCATGAGAAATGCTGGGCTGGAAGAAGCACAGGCTGGAATCAAGATTGCCAGGAGAAATATCAATGACCTCAGATATGCAGATGACACCCCTTTATGACAGAAAGTGAAGAGGGACTAAAAAGCTTCTTGATGAAAGTGAAAGAGGAGAGTGAAAAAGTTGGCTTAAAGCTCAACATTCAGAAAACGAAGATCATGGCATCTGGTCCCATCACTTCATGGGAAATAGATGGGGAAACAGTGGAAACAGTGTCAGACTTTATTTTGGGGGTCTCCAAAATCACTGCAGATGGTGACTGCAGCCATGAAATTAAAAGACGTTTATTCCTTGCAAGAAAAGCTATGACCAACCTAGATAGTATATTCAAAAGCAGAGACATTACTTTGCCAACTAAGGTCTGTCTAGTCAAGGCTATGGTTTTCCAGTAATCATGTATGGATGTGAGAGCTGGACTGTGAAGAAGGCTGAGCGCCGAAGAATTGATGCTTTTGACCTGTGGTGTTGGAGAAGACTCTTGGGAGTCCCTTGAACTGCAAGGAGATCCAACCAGTCCATTCTGAAGGAGATCAGCCCTGGGATTTCTTTGGAAGGAATGATGCTGAAGCTAAAAGTCCAGTACTTTGGCCACCTCATGTGAAGAGTTGACTCATTGGAAAAGACTCTGATGCTGGGAGGGAGTGGGGGCAGGAGGAGAAAGGGATGACCGAGGATTAGACGGCTGGATGGCATCACTGACTCGATGGACGCGAGTCTGAGTGAACTCCGGGAGTTGGTGATGGACAGGGAGGCCTGGAGTACTGCGATTCATGGGGTCGCAAAGAGTCGGACACGACTGAGCGACTGAACTGAACTGAACTGAACTGAACTGATGGGATACATGTGAGATTATATTTTCCTGAACTATCAGTTATACTTGACTTCTGATGTAGTCCAGCTGTCCACAGACCCTCCCTGAGTCAGATTTGCTGGATAACTGCCTGTCATTTTTACAAGTGGTGATGTGTGATTCATAAATCTGATATTTCCACATTTTTATATAACCTGTGGACTATATAACAAGTGGACTCTGATGGCACAGTGAAATATTGTGCTTGAAAACTGTGTCAGATTCAAATGGCATAACTTGGTAAAGGTGATTGCTGTAACTATTCAAATATGAAATGATTTTAGGGAATGTGTTGAGGTATGTAAAGTCTTAAGGTATGTAAAGTCTTAAGAAGTTCTCAAGTTGGTCCAAGGATTGGTAGGACCTTACATTAGACACACAGAAAACCATCACCACAAACCCAAGCTCTTCTTGAAAGAGTGTTTCTTTCAACCAGCCAAGCTTGTCAATCATCCCCAGCCATCTATCTGCTTGGCCCTGTATCTTCATGGAAGGACTGTCACATGTTTTAAAATCACTGCTGTAGTCTGTTCAAGCTGCTATAATAAAGTAACATAGACAAAAATTTATTGCTCACAGATATAGAGGCTAGAAGTCTAAGATTAGAGCACCAGCATGGTCCCATGAGAGCATTTGGGGGGAAGTCAGACTTCTAACTTCTTGCTGTAGCCTCGCAATGTAGAAGGGGCAGGAGGCTGTCTCAGGCCCATTTTACAGAGCACTAAACTTGTATCACCTCCAAAGGCCCCACTTCCTAATACCATCAAATTGGCCATTAAGACTTCATTGTGAGAATTGCGGTGGAGGGTGGAAGACACAAACATTAAACTATTAGCAGTCACCACAGCAATAAACTATAATACCTAACAATTTGAAAAGCATTCTTAATATGCTAGAGCAGAATTATAGTCTCGTACTCAATAAATAGCTTTGGAATGTTTAGTGGTGTGAAACCTCTTTTTTAGAAAATCAAATGAAATATATAATACAGGATAAATGCAAATACTTTGGTCTTCTACAGAAGCTGAGATTCTTATTAAAATTCTATACTATCCTTGAGGTCACTGTAAAATGATATATAACTTTCTTAGACATTTTCCCAAATTAATCCTTAACACTGAAAAGATTCATCTGAGTGCTTTTAATGAGACCATCCCTACTTCCTTAGTCTCACTAGTTCAATATTGCAAGTAAAAATACTAGAATTACCAACCATATAATATTCATAAAAATTACATTTGACAAATATCTGACTGTCAAGCTAAAATTTTCTGAAGTTAAAGTTGTGACAAAACATTTAAAGAAAGTGTAATTTTGTGATTATATAGTTAAACTCTGAAGTTGTACATTTGAGGGTTCAAATCTTAGCTTCTTTAATGTACTAGCTGTTTGACTTTAGTTACTTATCTTCAGGTAAGCTTCAGATTCATCACTGGCAAAAGAAATAATAGTAGGTTCTCATAGTTTTGTTGTAAAAATCAAACAATATAATTCATGTAAAGCAACTAGCATTTTATATAAATATTAGCTTTAAATATTTTTATCAATTACCTCTATAGTATTAGAATTGCTAGGTTTGCTCTTAGAGTATATTTACCTTGTCCATAAGTTAATAAAAACTGGTTGAGTTGCTTAATTGATTAACTAATCTAAAAACCAATTCACTAAGTTTTCCTATATTTAAATAAAGTTAGATTCTAACTATGCATATCTGTGTTTTAAATTTTCCATTAGCCTAACAAGTAAATATTAATTTTCCATTAGCCTAACAATTCCAGGGGTTGGTGATGGACAGGGAGGCCTGGGGTGCTGTAGTCCATGGGGTCTCAAAGAGTTGGACACAACTGAGCAACTGAACTGAATTGAACAACTAAACATACCGTATAAGTACCAAATCTCTTCATACTGAATTCCTTAAATTATAATAGACTATAGGTAGGAAGCAAAGAAGAGCCCTTGAATAAAGACAGAAATAAGACTATTTATTTGGAAAATGTCTGAATTATAGACTAACTTCAAAAATTATTCTTGATGCTACTGACTCAAATTCATAACTAAGGGGCTTCATTACATTGCATGCAGAAACAAGGATATTAATGGAAGTCTTTTTCATGACAAATCAAGGAGAAATGTTTTTATTATATCTCTAAAGGTATTTCTCTATAAATACAGATTTAAATATATGACACATAAATACATTTGTACAATATCAAAGTTTAATTAACAGAAAATTTTTCTTGTCTGAATTGCTCACAAATGACAAAGCTTTGGCAAATATATCATAGCAAGAAAATGTCAATTGGATACTTGCATTTCTCTCTCATAATCTTAAAGTCTAGAGAAATGACCTCTAACATCTTTTTACTTCAAAATACAAATGATAAATTTTCAGTTACTTGTATATTTACTATAAAATGTAGTACATTTTCCTTATCTCTTTTCATTTATCCATTATATATCCTTATAAGAGAATAGGAAAAAAATAAAGACAGGTTCATGTAAGTGTTCATACCCCAGAATCATAAGGACTATTCAAAGAGTAAAATAAAACATATTTAAGGGTATAAGATAATATAAAGAAAAATTATGACCCATGGCATTAATACAGTTGAGCCATGAGACCTTAAGGAAGTAGCTTAAATCAGCCTTCATTTTGTCAGTTAAAAATTGAGAGGATTAAACCACATGATAGAAGTTCCTTTGAGCTCATTTCTGCTTAAATTAGTTTGGGTCTATTTTCTTGGTTACAACCAAAAATTTTGAATGATTCAACCTCCCACCTATTTGCTTCCCCCTTCTGTTCAACACTCTGATTTTATTAACTTTCTTGTATTTATGTCCTTTGTTAAAGGGCTATTTCACAATCATTGAGTAAGAGGTGAGATATGCTACAGTGGCTCTAGCAAACCTTCCTTATTTTTCTGAAGACATTCTATCTCTTAGAAAGCTACCTCGCTTCAAATTCAATTTGTTCAATTCAGTTTCCACATAGCATTATGTTTTCTGTTCTGTAGTTATCATAATCTGAGGCACTCCCCACATACAATCACTGCACATCATTACTCCTCACAAGTTATTCGCTTCAGACTTACCAAGAATAAGTTAGATTTTCACTTACAGAGCTCATACCCATATGGTACTAAAGTACCTCAATGTATTCGGCTAAATCTCATTTCATTCAGGTCCACAATTCTGAATTACTTTCTTTTATAGACCTTGGGTTCATACATCTTTGGAACCAATCATGTATATGCAACTTATTCCACATCATCTTCCAGACCCTACTTTAGGAACTCACTCATACACACAGGTCTTGTAACACATGGTCAGGCTTATACCGTCCTGAAAGCCACACAGTAAAGCTTTAAAACATTTTATTTATTTATTTTTAATTGTGAAAGGATATGAAGGTTCAAATTTAAGTGAATTTATATATTTTCCAAGTTGGTTGACAGATTTCTATGTACTATGCATGCTTACAGCCACTAATAATATGTCATTGAATAAGATGAATTATATTTCTGCCTTGCACTGCTGCTGCTGCTGTTGCTAAGTCGCGTCAGTTGTGTCCAACTCTGTGCGACCCCATAGACGGCAGCCCACCAGGCTCCCCCATCCCTGGGATTCTCCTGGCAAGAACACTGGAGTGGGTTGCCATTTCCTTCTCCAATGCATGAAGGTGAAAAGTAAAAGTGAAGTTGCTCAGTCGTGTCCAACTCTTAGCAACCCCATGGACTGTAGCCTACCAGTCCATAGGATTTCCCAGGTAAGAGTACTGGAGTGGGGTGCCATTGCCTTCTCCGATTTCTACCTTACGGAAGTGATATATATGTATATGTAAATATGTACATATATTTAGATATTTATAGGTAGATATAATAAATGCAGATAAATACATAATTGTTGATTGGAAAAGTGCTAAAGAGAGATGCAGAATAGCAGTAGAGTGAGTGTGCACATGGTGTGGGGAAGCTGGATGTTACTTGGGGAAGGCTCTCTTGATGAAGTGACATTAAAGTTAAGAATTCTGGGATGAAGGAGATGTAGAAACAAGGAAGATGTAGAAGGGTATCCCAGACAGACGGAGGGGCATAAACAATGAGGAATAAATGTGTCCAAGGCAAATGAAGTGCAGAGATAGAGTAAGGGTGTGATATGAGCTCAAAATAATCAAGGGCTATATTATATACTACAAAAACTTGTAAGGTCATGATAATAATATTCGTCAGTATTTCAGAACAATGGCAAAATATTGCTTACCATAAGAAACTCTAGAGGAGGCCCAAGTTAGGGGTGGGAGATAATTCACATTAGGACATGTTAATTTTGAGGTATATTCAAATTAAATAGCAGTGTTGAGTAGCAACTGTATGCGTGGTTACAGGAATAATAGGAGAGAACTGAATTGGATGAATAAATTTGAAAAACAATTTAACAATACTACTACAAACATGGGCTTTAGTAGGTAGTGTGCTAAAGAGGAATATGAAGAGAGAAGTCGAGGGGCAGTCTTGAAGGATGCAGCATTTAAAGCCCAATAGAGAAGGAAGAATCAACAAAGGAAGTTGATAAGCAATAGAGAGAAAAGCAGATGGAAACTATGTGGTTATTGAAACCAAAGGAAGAGAATTTGCCACAAATGGCGCTAACTTATAATGCACAAAATTTTTGAGATTATGAGTAAGAAAAAGGGTAGAAAGGATAGGTTGGAGGTGGAAGAGTTGGTGGAAGGGCAAGTGAGTGGCTGTAACTGCTATTCATGAGACTAGTAAGGAAGCCAAAATCAGCCCCTTGTGTGTTACCTTCAATTACATCTGAAAATCAATGAATGGAAATTAAAAGGGGTTCAGACAAGAAAAACATTTGGAAAGCTGGAATTATAGCTAGGTAAGACGTATTATGTAAAGTAGGTGAAGGAGGAAAAGCAATAGAGGAGCATTTAAGACTTATCTGGCACCCTGGAAAATTTAAGGAATGGAAGAAATAAGTGTTTGAAGAAGAATTGCATTTGAAAGAATATGATGAGTTCTACCCTACTGTCAACGCCCATGTCATTCTCTACAGTCAAAGAAATGTTCTCTTTTTCTTTAAGTTTAATCCATTTTTTAAATTAGTGTTGGAAAAATTCAAGTTATCACAAATTTGATGACATGAGAGAAAGATGGAAAGTCTCAGGACAAGAACTTGACCTCAAATTTGGCATAAGGCATTGGTTAACTTATTCACTACATATATAATATAGATTTAGATACAGATATGATCTCTCCACAAATGTTCTCATATAAATGAAACCTTTAGATTCCTTGATAATGTGAACTGTCCTGAGAGCTAGAGCTGAGTCTTCATCCACAAGTAATTTTAAGTTGCAAAATGACTTCTACATAAGAGAATTGACTAATAAATAGAGAGGACTTCTGCTGCTCTTGCAAAAAGTTTCCTGTACACTATCTGTTAGTTGAATTTGTTTCATGCCTGCTAATGAGACATGTCTTTGGCTAAGAATGGCTTTTGGCCCATCCAAGTAAAACTCACCTGCTGTGCTGTTGCAGACATGGATCAAGCCTTATCCTATTCTCTTCAGCAGAATATGACATGCAGGTAGTGAACTCAGCATGCAGAGTGGTGAAGCCAGCAGAAGGAGACTAAAAGGGTTTATCATGTGCTTGAGCAGCATAAGGGGTTTTACTTCCTAAGGATCCACATGACATGCCAAATTACATATTTTCATCCCCCTGGTTATTAACATTTCGGTGCCTCTTTCTAAAATCCCAACTATCTTATGACATGGTAGATGTCAAAAGAACGATGTATTTATATTGGTCATATTTTGGAAACATAGTATGTGTAGCACAGATTGTGTGGTCTGAAAGATGTGACCAATCACTGCGCTGGACTAGCCTATCATCAAATTGGGCAGACATCAACATTTGTTACGAGCATGTTTCACAAACTGGCATTGTTATGTCATCTCTATACTGTTCCCTTTCACGCAGGGTTTTGCTTCGTGTAAATTTAGCACTGGCCTCAAAGCCATGCTGGCAGGCCCATGAGCGTCTACTATGCTGCAGAACTCCCTCGGAGGAAGTGAATTACTTTGGAGGAATGAAGAACATTTCACTTTTTATCCAAGGAAGGAAACAAAGCTAGGAAGCTTAGGAAATAGGAGGAAACAAGTTATACCCTTTATAATGAGATAAAGTCAGATTCTATTACTTTGGGACACCAAATCCATTCCTTTTCGATTCTAACAATTTCATGGAACCAGTATGAGAGTACTTCAGAGAAGCATTGGTTATAGAAATTATCCATCTAATCTTGATCTCAGGCTGTATGGCCCAATTGAGGCATCTGCCAGGTAAATTTGTGTCCCAGGGCCAGAGCTAGAGTGAATTTTCCTTCTGGATAGAGCCAGGGTTGGGATAATCTCAGAGGTGAGTCTGAACCTGATCACTTATGAGTGATGCATATTGATCTATATGACAAAAATACAAGAAGAGTCAAAATCACTTAACAAGCTAAAGTTTAGGAATCAATTAAAATTGGAATAGTTAATTAAAACTGGGATGCAGCCAGTTAGGGTACTTAGCTGAAGTACCTGAGGTTTATCTTTTGTCATTCAATTAATTCACAATCTTTATTAAGCACTTACTGTATGCCAGGCACTATTCTCAGCACTTGGGATAGTTCAGCGAAAAAAAAACGAAAACAGGTAACAATCTCAGGTTTCTAAGAACCTAACTTCTAGGTTGAGGGTTAGGAGAAGATGATGTCCTATGGACATAATAAGTATATTACATAATTATAAGAAAGTCATTACTATGGAAAAATTTAAACTGTAACAGGGTAATGTGGGTTAGACATCTGAGGAGGAAGACAGTTTGCAATTTTAAATAATGATCAGTGCAAACCTCATTGAGAATACAACATTTTAAAAGATTTGAAGAAATTAAGGGGATTAGCATGTGACTGTCTAAGGCAGTAATGTCCCAGGCAGAAGGAGCAGCCAGTGTATGCCCTGTGGCAGAAGCATGTCTTAACCATAAGGGACTTGTGCTTTTGTGTTGAATTGGCCTCAAGGTTAAAGGATATGCACACATTATGAAGGCTTCCTGAGTCCTTTAATTTTTCAGTGGCTGCCCATGGCCCTTACTTTAGTCACCTGTATTTTGTCCATTAGCCCCATAGAACTTTTGCAGTATCTGTCTCTGTATGGCTCAGATGCTGTAATTCCCAGTAGACAACTGGAAATCTGCTTTCACCCAACTGAAGATTCATCGAACTGAAGATCCACTTACCAAACACCATTTCTGGAAGTAGGGTGAATCCAGATGGACCCAGTATGTGTGGTAGACAGAATAATGGCCCCCAAACATTCCTATATTTTGTCTCTGCAACCTATGAATATGTTACCTTACAGGAGAAAAGGGACTTTGCTGATGTGACTAAAGCTCTTAAGTAAAAAGATTATCCTGGATATTCTTTGTGCTGTGCAAGTGGCATCAGTTGTGTCCGAATCTTTGTGACCCTATGGACTGTAAGCCCACAAGGCTTTTCTGTTCATGGGATTCTCCAGGCAAGAATAATGGAATGGGTTGCCATGCCCTCCTCCAGGGGATCTTCCTGACCCAGGGATTGAACCTGTGTCTCTTACATCTCCTACATTGGCAGATGGGTTCTTTACCACTAGCTCCACCTGGGAAGTGATATATATACAAGGGTCCTGATGAAAGTGTAAAGTTGGGTCAGAATCAGAAAGAAAGAGATTTGAAGTGCATGTTGCAGCTTTGAAGATGAGGGAAGGAGCCTAGAACCAAGGAATGCAGGCAGCTTCTAGAAGATGAAAAAGGCAACGAACTGGATTCTACCCTAATGCCTCCAGAAGTAAGCTTGATTTTCAAACTTTCAAATTCTGTGGCTGCAAGAGAATAAATTTGTGTTGTTTTAGGCTGAAAATTTTGTTCTAATTTGTTACAATAGCAAGTTGAAAGAAGTCGTCAAGAAGTCGTGACCTCCAGTTGACTTGTGAGCTAGACCCAGGCAATTGGAGGCTGCTCACCCTTTCCTCAGGGCTTCCCAGGTGGCTCAGTGGTAAAGAATCTGCCTGCCAATGCAGGAGATGCAGGTTCTGATCCCTGGCTCGGGAAGATCCCCTGGAGGAGGAGATGGCAACTCACTCCAGTATTTTTGTCTGGAAAACTCAGTGGACAGAGGAGCCTGGTGGGTTACACTCCATGGGATCTCAAAGAGCTGGACACCACTAAGCAACTAAACTGCAGCACCAGCACCATCCCTTATCCTTGTGTGCTGTTTGCCTTCCCCATTCCCAGAAACGGTTTCAAGGATATCACCTCGAATTGGAAATATGAAGTTGAGGGTATCTGAACCATGTGTGTGACTGAATCCAGGGCAGGCACTGCTGCTGCTAAGTCACTTCCGTCGTGTCCGACTCTGTGCGACCCCATAGACGGCAGCCCGCCAAGTTCCCCCATCCCTGAGATTCTCCAGGCAAGAACACTGGAGTGGGTTGCCATTTCCTTCTCCAGTGCATGAAAGTGAAAAGTGAAAGTGAAGTCGCTCAGTCATGTCCGACTCTTAACGACCCCATGGACTGCAACCTACCAGGCTTCTCCATCCATGGGATTTTCCAGGCAAGAGTACTGGAGTGGGGTTCCACTGCCTTCTCCAGGGCAGGCACAGAATCTACTAGTTTTGCAGCAACCCATGAAAATCTTCATAACCAAGTTCTCTTGCTTATAAACCTGTCCCCCAGCAGTCTGAAGAGGTCTGCCCTTTTCTTCTGTTTCTCCCTATCTTCTCTGTATGGGGGCCAGTTTCAGATTATATTTGGGAAACCTCAGAGGAGGCTACAAAGCAACACAACAAAAGGAAATTAATGCAATATGTCATGAGTCTGGATTTATTTGCCTGAGGAGCCCCAATCCTACTATTTCTGCTGGTCCCAAAGATCTGTGAAGATTCTGACCTCTGCAGATCTGGATGAAACATAGAGACAAAGTTTTCTCAGTGCCGAATTAACTTTTCTGAAGAGCAGCCTTACAGCTCATAGAAACTGTTTTCCAAATTCATCAGAAAACTTCAGTACCTCATGCCAAGTGCTCCAAGTTTTCAGGGAAGCCCCAGCCCAGCCCAGATCCCTAGTGTAACTCAAAGTTTGATTGTGTATAGGTTGACCTTGGTTTATAGGAAGTCAGAGAGTTATTCACGTCATTGCTTTGTCTTCTCTGTGCTACATTATTCTCCTATTACCTTGACAAGGCTGATATTTTAATATGCATTAGCAGATTTGAAAAGACTCTCTATGTCTAAGACTTACAGTTCTGGGACATGGAAAATATTCTGAGACCATTTGTATTCTAGTTCATACATTCAATGTAGGATACATCATTATACGTTGATAAAATAACAGAGTGAATACAACAGAATAGATTGTACTCTTACCCCTGTTGAAGATCGTGTAGCCTTGAACACTTGGCCTTGCCATACCACTCTCTAGCCTCTTAAAACGTAATAATCCTCAAGGTTATTGAGAATAAATGTTCTGAGATACCTGGAAGAACTCAGAGGTAGAATTTCATAAACATTTAAAATATAAAATGCTGGAACTGGAAAGCACTTTATAAATGAAATGGTCTAAGACTCATTCCCTAGGCAAGGAAACTTTTGGACAGAGAAATACAAGTGATTTATATAACATCATATAGCTCGTGAGGGACAGAGGCAGTGACACACAGCCAGTGGAACATAGCTCCCTTAGTGCCATCCCAGGCTACACTCATTTTAGTATATAGATTTTTTTAAAAAAAATCCAATGTTTTCAAAAGAGTAAGCAGAATTCCTTAAATCTTTATTACAACTTTTTTTTCTAACACCCCATCAACTTACTGTAACCAATCAATTGCCACTTTACTAAGACTAAAAGTGGGGACAGTGCCCTTTGGGTTAGCAGTTTCTTTTAATGATGAGCCTGGATGAATAATGAAGTAGAAATAGGAAGGCTTTGAATAAACAACTTTTGAAATATATGAAAACTATGATTTCCCTCAATTTATTTCCTTGTTTATGGCTTGGAAAACTTTTTATGTTATTTAGCTCTTCTAAATATCATCTAACAAATGATCACTCACCTATCTATATATACATTTTCCCTCTGGTTTCTCCTAACTTGCCTTCTTCAGAAACTTCAAAATAATATTGGCTTGATTACCTGATGGATATTCCTCTCTTGAAAACAGCAAGAACATCAGGAAACATAAGGCTATGGACAGAGAAGGAAATTGTTCCATGCAAATAATAAACAAAGAGATTTTCCTGAATGCCTTAACTCATGCCCTTTGCCTTCTTCAAGGTGGCTTAGTGCAGGAACAAAGGACTTCTGAGAACACAGAGCCATGTATGGAATAAATTAGCAAAATTCTAAAATGCCACTATGAAAACCAGTCATGGTACCAAAACCTGATAGAACCACTCAAGGTACCAAAATATTCGCTAAAGAAATAAAACCACTAGAACCAATGGAGATAGAGAGAGAAAGATTTTAATTGGCTTGTGTGATTGTGGAGGCTCGGTAAATACAAACTCCCAAAATCTGATGGAATTGGCCAGCAGGCTGGATTCTTGGGGAAGTCTTATAGGACAAGTCCAAAGGCAGTATTCTAGTAGACTTCCTTCTTGCCAAAGTGGAGATTGGTCTTTATTCTATTCAGACTTACAAAGAAATAAGTCAAGCCCATGCACTTTATGAAGGGTCCTCAGTGATCCATACAAAGAGATAGAGGAAAACAACAGAATGTGAAAGACTAGAGATCTTTTCAAGAAAATTAGAGATGCAAAGGGAACATTTCATGCAAAGATAGGTGCAATAAAGAACAGAAATTTCATGGACCTAACAGAAGCAGACGATATTAAGAAGAGGTGGCAAGAATACACAAAACTATATGAAAAACATCTTCATGACCCAGATAACCACGATGGTATGATCATCCGGCTAGAGCCAGACGTCCTGGAATGTGAAGTTAAGTGGGCCTTAGGAAACATCACTATTAACAAAGCCAGTGGAGGTGATGGAAATCCAAGGGAACTATTTCAGACACTAAAAGATGATGCTGTGAAAGTGCTGCACTCATGCGACATGACTGGAAAAGATCAGTTTTCATTCCAATGCCAAGGAATGCTCAAACTACAACACAATTGAATTCATCTCACACTCTAGCAAAGTAATGCTCAAAATTCTCCAACAATATGTTGGAGAATTCTCCAACAGGTTTCAACAGTACGTGAACCGTGAACTTCCTGATGTTCAAGTTGGATTTAGAAAAGGCAGAAGAACCAGAGATCAAATTGCTAACATCCACTGAATCATTGAAAAAGCAAGAGAGCTCCAGAAAAATATCTATTTCTGCTTTATTGACTGTACCACACATTTGACTGTGTGGATCACAACAAACTGTGGAAATTTCTGAAAGAGATGGGAATACCAGACCACCTTACCTACCTTCTGAGACATCAGTATGCAGGTCAAGAAGCAAGAGTTAGAACTGGACATGGAACAACAGAATGGTTCCAAATCAGGAAAGGAGTATGTCAAGGTTGTACATTGTCACCCTGCTTATTTAACTTCTATACAGAGTACATCATGTAAAATTCCAGGCTGGATGCACAAGCTGGAATCAAGATTGCTGGGAGAAATATCAATAACCTCAGATACATAGAAGACACCACCTTTATGGCAGAAAGTGAAGAAGAACTAAAAAGCCTCTTGATGAAAGTGAAAGAGGAGAGTGAAAAAGTTAACTTAAAACTCAACATTCTGAAAACTAGGATCGTGTCATCTGGTCCCATCACTTCTTGGCAAATAGATGGGAAACAATGGAAATAGTGATAGATTTTATTTTCTTGGGCTTCAAAATCACTGCAGATGGTGACTGCAGCCATAAAATTAAAAGAGGTTTGCTCCTTGGATGTAAAGCTATGACCAACCTAGACAGCATATTAAAAAGCAGACACATTACTTTGCCAACAAAAGTCAGCCTAGTCAAAGCTATGGTTTTTCCAGTAGTCACGTGTGGATGTGAGAGTTGGACTATAGAGAAAACTGAGTACCAAAGAACTGATGCCTTTGAACTGTAGTGTTGGAGAAGACTCTTGAGAGTCCAGTGGACTGCAAGGAGATCCAACCAGTCCATCCTAAACGAAATCAGTCCTGAATATTCACTGGAAGGACTGATGCTGAAACTGAAGCTCCAATACTTTGGCCTGAACTGACTAATTGGAAAAGCCCCTGATACTGGCCAAGATCAAAGGCAGGAGAAGAAAGGGACAACAAAGGATGAGATGGTTGGATGGCATCACTGACTCGATGGATATGAGTTTGAGCAAGCTCCAGGTTTGGTGATGGACACGAAAGCCTGGCATGCTGTAGTCCATGGGGTTGCAAAGAGTCAGACAGGACTGAGCAACTGACCTGAATGAACCAAATTTGCTTTACTCTAAGTCCACTGATTTAAATGTTGTGGTTTAGTTGCCAAGGTAAAGTCTTTGTGACCCTATGGACTGCAGCCTTCCAGGCTCCTCTAGCCATAGGAGGTCCCAGGTAAGAATACTGGAGTGGGTTGCCATTTCCTTCTCCTGGAGAGTCTCCCTACTCAGAGATCCAACCTGCTTCTCCTACATTTCATGTGGTCTCCTGAATTGTAGGCAGATTCATTATTGCTGAGCTACTATAGAAGCCAGATTTAAATGTTAATCTTATTTAAAAAAACACCTTTGCAGAAAGCATTCAGGATCATATTTTTCTACGTATATGGTCACCATGGCCCAGCCAAGTTGACACATAAAGTTAACAACTACAAATATGTAGTTTTAAAATCAGTGTTATCAATAGAAAAAGAAAAAAAAAGATCCAAGAGAAAAAGAATACACTTTTATTTCACACTTAAGGCAAAGTACCCATTACCCTCCATGCGTTGGTTTAGATACACCTGCACTCTACCTGGGATCTGTGTGTGTGGTATGTTTGTGTGTGTATACACATCTTAACAAAGAAGTATCATTCTAATGATAGAAATTATAAGCATTATGAAATTTCACTCTGATGCCAAAGATCTCTGTAGATATACAGTAGTCACTGTTCACCATCCCCTGCTGCTTCTCCTTAGTCACTTCAGTTGTGTCTGATTCCTTGTGACCACATGAAATGTAGCCTGCTAGGCTCCTCTGTCCATGGGGATTCTCCAGGCAAAAATACTAGAGTGGATTGCCATGCCTTCCTCCAGCACCATCTCCTAGGAGAGAAATATTTTCTCTTTGTTTAGTTTTCTCTCTTGGATTTCGTTGGCTTATTAGATTATTTTGGATGTAATATATTATTGGATATGGATTGTTTTCTGGAAAATAATATGCAATGCCTTTCTTCTTTGTAAACAGTATAACCATTGAAATATTATGTTTCATATACTTGAAAAAAATTTGCTTCTAATTTTTTCACCGTCTACACAAAACAAAAATTTTGAAGTAACAACCACTTTTTTCATTGTAGGAAGTATTTTCACACTATGCCAGGAAGTCATTAAGTGTTTTCAAGGTTAAGAGGTAATGTACTTTGTGTTAATTGTGTTTAGTCTAAATATTTCTTATTAAGTGTTGGAAAGCACTTATGAGTAACAAACTTAAATCAATTTGTTGTATTGGCTCATTTTGACAAGTTCAACATAGATAAATTGGCTCCTTTTATTAATGAAAACAGTTTCAAAGTAAATAAAGTAATCATGGTGTTTGTACAACATCGGTAGGGTATGAGAGGAGAAGTGTTAATGACCTTCAAAAGCCTTTCCAAAAATGTTTTGGTGAATCAGGCACTTTCAAGTTTTATTTTTTCTTGTTTCTTTCATTGGCAAATAAATAAAAACTCTCAGTATATACTTTTAAAGTGAAATTAATATCCATGAACATATTTATTCAAGGGAATGTATGGACACATTTCATTATTTTTCTTAAAGACCACAGCTCCATTTTTCTGATTTTTCTGTAGTTCCCATTATAAGACTATATATGAAATAGGGAAAATCAATATTTTGTCATCCTGAAAAATGGTTAACCAGTCACCAGCTTTTTACTAATAAACCATCTGTCCTAACGTGTTTAATGTCATGCCACAGTCATTCTAATAACAAAATTAACAAATAGGAAAATGAGGATCTGGGTGGTCCTAGGTTCTTCATCTACATTGACCAACTTCTTAGATTTTCCTGTTTCAATCCAGCTTTGCTATGGCATTATGTGAGGCAAAATTAAAACTTTAAAAAAATGAAAACTCCTTTCCTGGGCAAAGGAAGCTAATAGTTTTCAAGTTTCTAATTTGACCCTGCAACAATAGGTGGTATTATATATCTTCTAATTTAATTCTCACAACAATCTTTAGAAGGTAGGGTCAATACACTCACTTTACACATGTAGAAACTAGAGAAGAGTTAACAAACTTGGACTCTGATCTATTGAACTCTGTAGTTTATGTTCTTCATGCCATTTTCCCTCATGTGAGAAATGTCATTTTCAAAGATGAGATATGCCATTATAAACTCAGGAGCACTAAAGTAAGCCATACTCAGTCATTAGTGTTAGTCGATCAGTTGTGTCCAGCTCTTTGCAACCCCATAGGCTATAGCCTGCCAGGCTCCTCTGTCCAAGGGATTCTCCAGGCAAGGATACTGGAATGGGTTACTATGTCTTTCTCCAGGTGATCTGCCCAACCCAGGGACTGAAACTGGGTCTCCTGCAATGCAGGCAGACTCTACCATCTGAGCCACCAGGGAAACCCAAAATAAACAATAATTACATTTAATCTACTTAACAATATGTTTAGCACTCAACTCCATGGCATATACAAAAGGCTCTGAATTTCCTCACTTTAGGGTGAGGAGGGAACCCACTGTCACTGCCCTACTCTGAAGTCTGTGAATTTCATGGAGTTGTTTCAGGGTAAACAGTGTGCAGTTGTCGTATCCCCAAACTTTAAACAGAATAACTCCTCTTTGATTTGCTTTATGTATGATCTCCTGGTGAAAAAAAAAAACTTCACTGATTTTAAGAAAAATAAGTTTGACATAATTCAAAACGATATGTATACCCCACTATTTATTGCAGCACTATTTACAATAGCCAGAACATGGAAACTGCCTAGATGTCCAACAACAAATGTCTGTTCTTATGGAGCATATACACAATAGTATATTACTCAGCCGTAAAAAGGAGTAAAATTCAATAATATATAGAGTTATTAATGAACCTAGAGTCTGTCATACAGAATGAAGCAAGTCAGAAAGAGAAAAACAAATATTATATATTAACGTATATATGTGGAGTCTAGAAAATTTGTACTGGTGACCTATTTCCAGGGTAAGAAAAGAGATACAAATGTAGACAACAGACATGCAGACAAAGGGAGGAGAGGGGAGGGCGGGATTCACTGAGAGATTAAGATCAACATATATAGACTACCATGTGTAAAATAGATCGCTAATGGGAGTTTACAGTATAACAAAGGAGCCCAGCTCAGCGCTCTGTGAGGACCTGGATGAGTGGGATGGGAGTGGGGAGAGAAGTCTAAGATGGAGAAGATATATGTTTATGTATTGCTGATTCACTTCACTGAACAACAGAAACTAACACAACATTGTAAAGCAATTATACTCCAGGGAGTATTCCTTCTCCGGGGAATTATGTCCAATTTTTAAAAAAAAAAATAGTGTTTTCCTTAAAAAATAGATTTGAAACTAGATGATTTCTAAAAGGTCCTCCATTTGGAATATGAATTAATCTGTGAACAGCATGACAGCTGACTTTAAATACAAAAGTTCCTTAAGGGCAGGACATGACTGAGTATCACACAAATGCTCATAATGGCTTGGAAATCAGCTTCCCCACCCTGCTTGAATTGTGCCTGGCACGATAAAGGTGACTCTGTCTGATCTGAGGAATGCAGGAGCTTCTCTTTACTTTAACTGCCAAAAAAGTGCATACTTTGGACTTTCCTTGTTCTAAATAGATTGTTAGAACCCAATGTTCTGACATTTAAAACTTAATAAATGTAGACAAAGAGTATGATTTTTGCATAATTTAAATCTCCATCATATTAAAAATAAAATTTTAAATAGAGCAGGGAAAGGAAAGATACACTCAATCACCTACAAGATAATAATGAAAGAAACAAAATGGACAATCAGCTGCTTTTTCTCATGAATTACTCTTCTGATATAAAATCATCTTTTGGAAGAAAATATAAAACACTCAAATAGTCTTTACTTTTTATTTTGTGAGTTGCTTGAATTTGAGGGACAAATGAATAAGACCTCATATTGTAAACCAAAGGCAAGATGAGCATAGGAGCCAGGCAGATGGAATTAAACCATTGGTTTATTACTGATAGTTGTGGAAGTGTGTGTCTTTAGGTTCATTAGCCAAATGGGCCTGCTAAAAGCTTATTCCTAAATTAGTTCTTCATTTTCAGTTGCAGTCATTGGCATCTCAGAGCACTTGGCTTCCCCACTGCCTCACCCTAAAAAAATCACTTGGTCCTGGAAAACTTACTGCCTGGTCCTGAGCAGGAGGGTTATACATGTTTTCCTCAGGCAGACTGATCTTTTTCCCAGATTCAACCATTGGAAATCACCATTCTCTCTTTAAAAGGAAGACGAGAGAAGGCCACTGACAAGGACTGAATGATGTCAACTAGTCAAGTCATTTGTCTATTTGGTTTTCAGTACCTCTTCCATAGTAGGTGATTTTGATGGGTGTTGTATGTGTACAAAAATATATACTCTGTGCACTCCTGAATATCCACCCATGTTCCTTTCCTCCACACCTTATCATTGATCTTCCAATCATTTTTCCTTCCAGGCTCCTGAATCACTAGCTAGGCCTTTGACCCCTTTTCAGGTATCCATGTATATTCTCACCTTCAGCCTTTTTTTTTTTTCTCCAGTGTGGGGAGGACCCAGCAAATCATTTGCATCTCTGCTAACTGGGGAAATTTTCCCTACCTTATTCTTTCAACACCATCTTTCAGTATTACAGAAATACAGATACCACTCATCTTTGGCTTGTGCTCACATAATGAATGATCTGATACATTCTTAAACCAAATGGGATCTTTTCCTTATCCTTCAGCTGGTTATCTGAGACACTTTTTCATATAGCTGTAAGGGAGAGATAGGTGTGTTCTGCTGATGGGTAGTGTGAGGGTCTTGACCACCCATTGTGAAGCTCACTTGTACTCTCTAGTCCTGTTTGAGTGCAATGGCAGCTATGCCATTTCCATCTTACAGTGGACTGCTGGTACACCTCTCTGTCTTTATGATACCAATGCCAGCTCAAGATGGAGTCGCTGGTGGGCATTCCAGAGGCACAATCAGTATCTCACGGTTATTTGTCCTGTCTCTCCCAGTGCCCAATTAAAGGCTGGAAGCTGTTTCTCAAAAGTAATATAATTCTGTTAAAAATCGCATTTCTTGCTTCTGAACTCAGAGGACTGTGTGGGGCTTCTTTCATTGGAAAGGACTATGGCCTGGATTTGGGTCATAGTCCTTGGTAAGCCCCAAATAAAACTGAACTTACACCTCTCTGGTTGTGTGTCTGTGTGTGTGTGTTTTAGTCATCATGGATTTTCTGGCCTCATGAAATATGTTCAAACCAGCACTACCACTTTCCTCAAAGTTTTTTCCCTTTTTCTATATGTCAGGGAACCCCAGGCTTTCCCACTTCTCTCAGCATGAATCATGCTTCCTTTGGGCTTTTGAGAACTACCCTCAATAGCTTGTCACCCAATCCCCTGTAGTTCCTGCAAGGTTATAAAATCCTATGTCCCCAAAACCAGTGCCCTAAATCTATGAATCTTTATTTGTCTAGTCTTATGTTCAAGGGCCCTGATAAAGTGTCTTCAAAGTCAAATCCTAATGCTGGCTATGACTATGGCTTCTATAGGAAGGCAGCACACTGCACATCTAAAATTATGATTGGACCCATATACCGGGTGACACAAAAGAAAGCTTAACAAGAAAAAGCAGGAGTTTATGAATGGGTACCTAAGTGTACCTCTGCTGCTGCTGCTGCCCTTTAGTCACTCAGTCATGTCCGACTCTTAGTGACCACATGGACTATAGCCCAACAGGTTCTTCTGTGCATGGAATTATCCAGGCAAGAATACTGAAGTGGGTTGCCATTTCCTTCTCCAAGGTATACATCTGGAGGCACTCAATGATGAGTAACTAAAAGGAGTAGTTACAACTTGGACTTATATACCATCATAGGCTAAAGAAACAAAAAAAAAAAAAAGAAGGAATTCTAGGTTTCTGGGAAGGTGAAGCCATTTATGGTAAGGTGACCAGGAAAAGTATTGTAAACAAGATTTGTTCTGTTTAGCAATATTTGTTACTTTAAGCTGGTGACCCATTGATAAGTAGTTGCTAAGAATTCTCCTCTTCTAGTACTGAAGAGGGTGGTGTCTTTACAAGTGGAAATTTGCCTTATAACTATACATCTCTTTTATAAAGGAAAACATGTGTCTTGTTTTTAGAACTTTTTCTGTATCTGCTGGTTCTCGGTGGCCCTTAGTTTAAAACAATTTGTATGCTAAAAAGGCATATTTTGTTGTGAAATGTGGTGCTAGTGGTAAAGAACCCAATGGAGGTAGACATAAGAGAAATGGGTTCAATCCCTAGGTGGAGAAGATCCCCTGGAGGAGCATATGGCAACCCACACCAGTATTCTTGCCTGGAAAATCCTATGTACAGAGAAGCCTGACAGGCTGTAGCCCATACTATTGCATGGAGTAGAACACGACTAAAGCAACTAAGCATGCATTCTGATACCATTAGGGGGAAGTGGTATCTACAATGACAGAGAAATGGCTGTTTATTACTAAGTTTTATTGATGCAGAGGGATAATGAAAAACTGAGGGCTGTTAACAAGAATCAAATGATAAATATGAGAGCTAAGGGCTTCTTTGCAATGCTTAGTAATTCAGTCATGTCTGACTCTTTGAGACACTGTGAACTGTAGCCCACCAGGCTTCTCTGTCCATGGAATACTCCAGGTAAGAATACTGGGGTGGGGGACCATTTCCTCCTCCAGAAGGACTTTAGGTCACTTCAGTTCACTAGCTCAGTTGTGTCTGACGCTTTGCAACCCCATGGAATACAGCATGCCAGGCCTCCCTGTCCATTACCAACTTCCGAAGTTTACTCAAACTCATGTCCATTGAATTACTGGTGTCATCCAACCCATCCAACCATTTCATCCTCTATTGTCCCTTTCTCCTCCTGCTTTCAATCTTTCCCAAAATCAGGGTCTTTTCAAATGAGTCAGTTCTTTGAATCAGGTGGCCAGAATATTGAGTATCAGCTTCAATATCAGTCCTTCCAATGAACACTCAGGACTGATCTCCTTTAGGATGGACTGGTTGGATCTTTTTGTAGTCCAAGGGACTCTCAAAGTCTTCTCCAACACCACCGTTCAAAAGTATCAATTCTTCAGCACTCAGCCTTCTTCACAGTCCAACTCTCACATCCATACATGACTACTGGAAAAGCCATAGCCTTGACTAGAAGGACCTTGGTCGGCAAAGTAATGTCTCTGCTTTTGACTATACTATCTAGGTTGGTCATAACTTTTNACTATGCTATCTAGGTTGGTCATAACTTTTCTTCCAAGGAGTAAGCGTCTTTTAATTTCATGGCTGCAATCACCATCTGCAGTGATCTTGGAGCCCCCACCACCAAAAAAATAAGTAAAATAAAGTCTTCCACTGTTCCCCCATTTATTTACCATGAAGTGATGGGACCAGATGCCATGATCTCTGAATGTTGAGCTTTAAGCCAATTTTTTCACTCTCCTCTTTCCCTTGCATCAAGAGGCTCTTTTCTTCACTTTCTGCCATAAGGGTGGTGTCATCTGCATATCTGAGGTTATTGATATTTCTGCAGGCAATCTGGATTCCAGCATGTGCTTCTTCCAGTCCAGCATTTCTCATGATGTACTCTGCATAGAAGTTAAATAAGCAGGGTGACAGTATATAGCCTTACTTACTCCTTTTCCTATTTGGAACCAGTCTATTGTTCCATGTCCAGTTCTAACTGTTGCTTCCTGACCTGCATACATATTTCTCAAGATTCAGGTCAGGTGATCTGATATTCCCATCTCTTTCAGAATTTTCCACAGTTTATTGTGATCCACACAGTCAAAAGTTTTGGCATAGTAAATAAAGCAGAAATAGATGTTTTTCTGGAACGCTTCTTTAGGTGACAAAAATGCCCTTCTTTCCTGTAGTAAATAAGGGGGACATAGTTAATGAGAATCCTCATATGTGACGATAGGTGTCACAGAGCTTAGTAAATGTTTAACTAAGGCAGTATTGTTATGTCAAAATATTTGGGTATGTGCACTGATGTTTTAGGCTCTGTGGATCCCTACAAGCTTTCGAAACTTGCAGAGGTGTCTCACCATTTGTACTAGGAGCTGGAATGTGAGAAGACGATTAACAACCTCTCTCCCTCTCTCTAGGCAACACAATTCTGCTGTAGAAATTATTCTGTTATTTTTCTCTGGCTCAGGCCAATACCTGGGGTTAAAATCTCAGTATAATTGGGAACATACAAAGCCTGTGAAGAAATTATGCCCTGAAAAAGCTGTACGAATTAACTGGCAGGAGTGTTCTCTACAAGGACTTTTTTTTTTTTAATAATCTATGGAGACATTATTCCTAATAACCAGCAGTGAAATCTACAACAAGTGAATCATGTCATTGTGTCAGGAATTAACTGTTCCTTTTTTGCTCTCAACAGTGTGATCCTCCTTACCACTTGGGTGATGAGTGAGAAATTCCTACATCCCATCATACCATCTATTTCCTTAGAACTTCAAAAGCACAGTAGCTATCCATGTCCTCTTAGAAGCAGATGCCAAATCCAAATTTAGATGTGCAAGCAATTTATCAGGGAAATGCTTTTTTGTTGTTGTTTTTTGGTAAGATTTTTTTTTTATGCTTACCTGTTTAAAATCTTCATTGAATTTGTTACATTATTGTTCTGTTTTATGTTTTGGTTTCCTTCTTTTTTTGTAAATTAATTTATTTATTTTAATTGTAGACTAATTACTTTACAATATTGTAGTGGTTTTTGCCATACATTCAGATGAATCAGCTATAGGTGTACATGTGTTCCCCATCCTGAACTCCCCTCCTCCTTCCCTCCCCATCTCATCCCTCATGGTTGTCCCAGGGCACCAGCCCTGAGCACCCTGTTTCATGCATCTAACCTGGATTGGCAAACTATTTCACATATGGTGATATACATGTTTCAATGCTATTCTGTAAAAGCATCCCACCCTCTTCTCCCACAGAATCCAAAAGTCTGTTCTTTACATTTGTGTCTCTTTTGCTATCTCACATACAGGGTTATCATGACCATCTTTCTAAATTCCATACATATGCGTTGTTCTACTGTATTGGTGTTTTTCTTTCTGACTTACTTCACTCTGTATAATAGGTTCCAGTTTCACCCACCTCATTAGAACTAATTCAAANGCTATCCATGTCCTCTTAGAAGCAGATGCCAAATCCAAATTTAGATGTGCAAGCAATTTATCAGGGAAATGCTTTTTTGTTGTTGTTTTTTGGTAAGATTTTTTTTTTTTATGCTTACCTGTTTAAAATCTTCATTGAATTTGTTACATTATTGTTCTGTTTTATGTTTTGGTTTCCTTCTTTTTTTGTAAATTAATTTATTTATTTTAATTGGAGACTAATTACTTTACAATATTGTAGTGGTTTTTGCCATACATTCAGATGAATCAGCTATAGGTGTACATGTGTTCCCCATCCTGAACTCCCCTCCTCCTTCCCTCCCCATCTCATCCCTCAGGGTTGTCCCAGGGCACCAGCCCTGAGCACCCTGTTTCATGCATCTAACCTGGATTGGCAAACTATTTCACATATGGTGATATACATGTTTCAATGCTATTCTGTAAAAGCATCCCACCCTCTTCTCCCACAGAGTCCAAAAGTCTGTTCTTTACATTTGTGTCTCTTTTGCTATCTCACATACAGGGTTATCATGACCATCTTTCTAAATTCCATACATATGCGTTGTTCTACTGTATTGGTGTTTTTCTTTCTGACTTACTTCACTCTGTATAATAGGTTCCAGTTTCACCCACCTCATTAGAACTAATTCAAATGCTTTCTTTTTAATAGCTGAGTAATACTCCAATGTGTATATGTACCACAGCTTTCTTATCCATTTGTCTGCTGTTGGACATCTTGGTTGCTTCCGTGTCCTAGCTATTGTAAACAGTGCTGTGATGAACATTGGGGTACATGTGTCTCTTTCACTTCTGGTTGTCCTCATTTCTTTTAGTACTTTTTTCTTTTTTCCTCTCTGTTTCATTTATTTCCACCATTCTATCTTCCACCTAACTTATCCTATCTTCTGCCTCAGTTATCCTACTGTTGGTTCCCTCCAGATTGCTTTTGATCTCAGTTATTGCATTATTCATTATTGATTGACTGTTTTTTATTTCTTCTGGGTCCTTGTTAAACATTTCTTGCTTCTTCTCAATCCTTGTCTCTATTCTATTTATCCGTAACTCCATTTTGTTTTCAAGATTTTGGATCATCTTTACTATCATTCTGAATTCTTTTTCAGGTAGACTCCCTATCTCCTCCTCTTTTTTTTTTTTTTTTTTTTTTTTGGTGGGCATTTATCATGTTCCTTTACCTGCTGAATATTCCCCTGTCTTTTCATTTTATTTAGATTGCTGTGTTTGTGGTGGCCTTTCTGGATGCTGGAAGTTTGTGGTTCCTCTTTATTGTTGAGGTTGCTCCCTGTGGGTGGGGTTGGACTAGTGGCTTGTCAAGGTTTCCTGGTTAGGGAAGCTTGCATCAATGTTCTGGTGGGGGGAGCTGGATCTCTTCTCTCTGGAGTGCAATGAAGTGTCCAGTAGTGAGTTCTGAGGTGTGTATGGGTTTGGTGTGACTTTGGGTAGCCTATATTTTAATGCTCAGTGCTCTATATTCCTGCATAGCTGGAGAATTAGCATGGTATGTCTTGCTCTGGAACTTGTTGGCTCTTGGGTGGAGCTTGGTTTCAGTGTAGGTATGGAGGCTTTTGGTTGAGCTCTTGTTGATTAATGTTCCCTGGAGTCAGGAGTTTTCTGGCGTTCTCAAGTTCTGGATTTAAGCCTCCTGCCTCTGGCTTTCAGTCTTATTCTAACCGTAGCCTCAAGACTTCTCCATCCTTATAGCACAGATGATAAAACGTCTAAGTTAATGGTGAAAAGGTTCTCCACAGTGAGGGACACCCAGAGAAGTTCACAAATTACATGGAGAAGAGAAGAAGGAGGAAGATAGAGATGACCAGGAGGAAAAGAGGGGGAATCAAAATAGGAGAGACCAATCTAGCCAGTAATCAGTTCCCTAAGTGTTCTCCACAGCCCAGAACACCCAGAGAGATTCACAGAATTATGTAGGGAAGAGAAGGGGGAAGGAGAAGATAGAGGTGACCTGGGGGAGGAAAGGGAGTGTCAAAGAGGGAGAGAGCAATCAAGCCAGTAATCACACCCCTAAGGAAAAATGGGAACTGAAGATTAGATTCCTAAAGGTACAAAATTGATAACAAATACCAAAAAGAAAAGATTAAAAACCTAGAGTAGAAGTTAGACTCTGAAAATACAATATTAAAAATACAAAACAAAATCAATCACAAAAATTATGAAAAACATATTTATGAAATATGCTTTAAAAATGGGTCTTTTTTTGCAAGATAATAGTAAGCTATAAAAATGAAAATTAAAGGAGTAATAAAGAACTTAAAATTTTTAAAAATTAAAAAATGATAATAGTAAAAATGTATCTAGGAATTTCTCTGGAGCTGTTGAGGGTAGTGTGGGGTCAGTTCAGTTTCAGATAGTTCCTTGTTCCAGCTTATATTTCTTCTCTAGGTCTCTAGGCCTTTTCCAATGTTTAGTCAGTCCTAACTACAGGGTTTTAATCTGTTGCACCTGTCACTTCCAGAGCAGTTCCCTCTTCTTTGTTTGTTTGGTTTCTTTGTTGTTGTTGTTTTTTGTTTGTTTGGTTTTTTTTTTGACTTCCTTTGTTTGCAAGTCTCTTCAGTGTCTAATTTCTGCCCTGACACAAGGTGATGAAGGTGATCACTTATTTAGGCTCACTTGCTCAATTGTGCTGTAGGGAGGGAGGAACACTGCCAACAAGTATCACTGGTGTGTGTGGGGAGTGCTCAAAGTGTATGGACTACACTGGGTTTGCCCCAGCTCACGGCATGTGTACTTTCCTATCTACATTCCTCAGGCTCCAAGTTGCTCTGCAAGGGAACTGTCCAAAGCAGGCCCTGGGTTTCATGCACTTCCAAGCTCTAAGCTGCTCAGGTTCAGGTTCTCCAGTACTCCACAAAGGCACAGGCTCGGTTGGGCCTGTGTTTTGTGCCCTTCCCAGGTCTGAGCAGCTCAGGTGACCAGGTGCTTGGTGAGCACACTGTCCCGGTGGGTGGTGCATCTTAATCACCTCGCCGGTCCCAGCTGCTCAGTTTCCTGGGTGCATAGCAAGAGCACTGTCTCAGTGTGCAATGTTTCTCCTCTGGGGAGCTGATCTCTGGCTGCAACCTTCCTGGCAGATGTCAACCGTCCAGGATCCCAGGAAGACTTGGTTAGCAGCTGGGAGCCTGCTTACAGTTTGGTGGAGGATGCCACCTCTGGGGCCAAGATTTCCCCTTGCTTTCTGGCTCTGGCTGCCGCCCACCTGCCTCTCTGCCTCTGGTGAGGCAGATGGGCCAGTTCTCAGCTGGCTAGCTCTCCTCTGATGTTTGCTCTCTCAGTCCTTTGTTCTAGGAGTAGGCTAGGCTGTGCCTCAGGTTAGAGCTTTTCATGACTAAGTCCTCTCTCTTTCTCTGTCTTTTTTTCCTCTCTCTGGCTATCCCACACTTTGGGTTGCTATTTCAAGTTAGCTCCCTCAGATTGTCCTCAGGGCATTCAAGCCTGGTCCTTACCCTAAGCATGCAACCCACACCTCCCTGTTGAGCCCCTGCTCGCTGATGGTGGATGCAAGCATCTGGGCTACTTCTCTGCTTGGGGGTTTCAGTTAGGTGCATATTCTGCGCCCCCCCCCCTTCTGGTTATGTTGCCCTCTGATATTCCAAAACTCCCCACAGCCCCATCAGTGAGAGGCTTTCCTGGTGTTTGGAAACTTTTCTTCCTTCACAACTCCCTCCCCGGGATGGGTCTCCATCCCTAACTCTTTTGTCTCTCTTTGTCTTTTATATTTTGTCCTACCTCCTTTTGAAGGGAATGGGCTGCCTTTCTGGGTGCCTGGTGTGCTCTGCCAGCATTCAGAAGTTGTTTTGCGGAAGTTGCTCAGCATTCAAACGATCTTTTGATGAATTTGTGGGGAAGAAAGTGGTCTTTCCATCCTGTTTCTCCACCATCTCAGCCCACTCCAACCCTGTTTTTGGTTTCTTGACTGTTATGTACGTGGGATCTTGGCTCCCCAACCAAGGATCGAACCCACACCCCCTGCATTGGAAGGTGAAGTTTTTACCACTGGACAATGAGGGAAGTCCCAGGTGAAGGACTTCTGAAGGATGAAGGGGGAGAGAGAAGGAGTGTGCAGGGAGACCTTGATGCATGCTTGACACCTATGAGAGAAGAAGGGAAGGAAAACTGGATGAAAAGAGCCTCATACAATAATGTAGACCTGAGAATACGATGACCTGTTCCAGGAGTGTCATGCCGTGGTAGTGGTTCAGCTCTAAAGTCCTCTACTGTGCTCTGTCATTGTCTGGAAACATCCTGGGTAACTTTGGTGAAGGCTTTGAGATTCTTATGGAGGTATGGCCACCAGAATTACCACCCACAGCAGTTCTCCTGAAAGTATGTGTGAAGAACAAAACCATGTCCCCCATACTCAACACTGACTTGTTACTCTTAGAAATTACATCATAGAGTCATTCTTAGAATTAGAACAGGCCATAAAATATAAGGTCAGTAACAGATAGATTAAGGGATTCAATTTATGATGATAGAAAAAACACCAGACTGGAAGTTGAGAAAGTTGTGAACTCCTCTCAAACTCTACTTTTTTAGTCTTCATTAAATGAAAACAATAGTAGAAAACCTTTTATTTAAAGCTATGCCACTGGTTATTAAAGAAAAATCATTAAAAGGAAAAAATTGCAATGACATATCATATATTTTGTTTATATGTATAATAAAAACAACAACAACAAAATGCACACCATCTTTTGAACAAGGGTCCATGTTTGAGTTTGCATTTGCCATATTTGGAATTCTGCCTTTTCAATTTTTGTAATATGTGTGTGCGCTCAATGTCTCAGTTGCATCCAACTCTTTGCAGCTCCATGGTCTGCAACCCCAGTGTCTGCAATGCCCCCCTGCCAGGCTCCTCTGTCCATGAATTTTCCAGGCAAGAACATTGGAATGAGTTGCTATTTCTCCAAGGGATCTTCCCAACCCAGGGATTGAACATGCATCTCTTGTGTCTTCTGCCTTGGCAGGAAGATTCTTTACCACTGTGCCGTGTTAGAAGCCCTAACCTAAGCTCAAAGTACACCTAATTTTTATTCCATATTTCTCCAATCTCCTTTAATTGTTTTCTTACACCTGATTTGACAATGATGCTTTAGCAACTCAGCTTTACTTAAATTGTCCAAGGAAACTTGCACTGTTTTATTTCAGGGTTTTTTGTAGTCATGTTTTATTTGCATGCAGAAGTCTTAATTAAGCAAGTATAGGACCAATTCTTAGTAAAACATACTTCAAGTCATTAAACAGAAATAATTTGAAACAATAGAAATTAGCCTAAAATCTGTTAGAATTTACAATGTTTATAGAAATGGAATGAGCTGGAACCACAAAGAGTAGATGACGTAGTAAAGACGAATTAAGAAAACCTCTACAAATCTCAGGCTTCCCTGGTGGCTCAGATGGTAAAGAATCTCCTGCAATGTGGGAGACCTGGGTGGGATCCCTGGGTCAGGGAGATCCCCTGGAGAAGGAAATGGCAACCCACTCCAGTATTCTTGCCTGAAGAATTCCATGGACAGAGTAACCTGGTGGGCTTACAGTCTGTGGGGTTGCAAAGAATCAGACATGACTGAGTGAGTAACATACACATACTACAAATCTCAGTGGGCTTTTGGAGATTCTAAGTTGAATGAATAAATAAATAATACACAAGCAACAACCATCAGATTAATTTTTAAAGGTTTATACTTTGTAAATCATTTTTATATTTTGATTGACTTTTATCTCCTTCCTGCCAAGATGTGGTTTCTACAAAACTCCCTTTTAGAATCTTTTTTTTACAAAGATGCTCACATGCACTAGGTATTTTCTGGAAAGCCATGGCTAATGTGTTTGCTTTTTAGAAAGGCACTCATACCCTAGCTTCTCTTCTATGATATCTTCAGTGACCTGCCTAGGTTTGGATTACTAATCCCTACTTTATCTCTTTTCATCATATACCAATTCTAAGTGGAAATTATTACCCTAAATCATCAAAATAGCCCTAAAGTTAATACTGATTCACAGCAGCTCTTTACACAACTTGATACTCTGTATTTAAATGAATTTCTTGAGCAATTTTTTTCCCCAAAAACGTTGAGGATCTTTCTAGCAATTTGTGTATCTTTTACATTGCAAAATTTAGACAAAAGTGAGTTTGACTCTGTAAGTAAGCTTCACCTCTTCTGACATTAATTTTTATTCAGAGATTTGAAAAGGAGAAGAGCCCAGAAAGTTCATCAACAGGTAGAAGTGATGCTGCTTTTCATGAAAATCAAGTCTTATTTTCCACTTCACATAATATGGTGCATGTTCTCGTATCCTTTTCATTATGATTTCAGGCTCAAGTGCCTAAACAATTAAATGGTGTTCCAGATGACAAGTCAGTTCAACAAATATTTCTTGACTCTTTATTGTGTGCTGGACATTATGGGAAAATGAGAAGATTCATAACGTACAGTCTGTACCCTAATGAAAATGACAATAAATTGGGTAGTTTTCAGACAATTAAATAATTATGCCATAAGGCAAAAACTCAATTCATTTGAGCAAATTGTATTGATTATAAAACAAAATAACCCAATACAAGGTGTAGCAGAAACTTTAGAAAGGAGGTTAGGATGCCAGCAGTTGGACTGAGATTTAATGAGTGAGAAATAGCCACCAAAAAAAGACCTGGAAGAAGGGCACTCAAGGCAAAATGACCTCAAAGATAAAACCCCTTAGACAAAAAATAAGCTTGTTATGTTTGAGGAATAGAATTAAGACTGAAGTTGCTAGATTATAACAAGTTCATGGAATTCTAATATGAAGTAAAACAGTGATACCACAAAATGTCTTGTCTAGATTCAGTGTGAACCCTGTACTGGGTTTTAAGCAAGGAAGTTGCATTCTGTTTGCTTATCACATTCTATAATTCTATGATATTATTTGTATGTAACATGCATGCATGCATTCTAAGTCACTTTAGTCATGTCTGATTCTTTAATCATGTCTGACTCTTTGCGACCCCACGGACCATAGCCTGTAAAGCTCCTCGTCCAAAGGACTCTCCAGGCAAGAACACTGAAGTGGCTTGCCATGCCCTTCTCCAATTACAATGTATGTATTATATATTATAGGGTTTTCCAGGTGGTGCTAGTGGTAAAGAATCTGCCTGCCAAAGCAGGAGACACAGGAGAAGCATGTTTGGTCCCTGGGTGGAGAAGATTCCCTGGAGGAAGGCATTGTTACCCACTCCAGTATTCTTTCCTGGAAAGTTCCATGGAGAGGAGCCTGGCAGGCTATAGTTCATGGGGTCGCAAAGAGTCAGACACAACTGAGCAACTGAGCACTCATTCTATATTATGATTACATAGAGATGATCCCTGAAATAGTGTTTCAGTTAATATTTTTCAGTTTTATGATGATGTAAAAAAACTTCACATACTTTGCATATTGATCTTTCTCCCAGCTGGCAATAAGCAGGACTCTCTTGTGATGTTGGGCAGGGATAGTAACTGAGATTCCGGTCAGCTGCACAATCACAAGAGTGAACAATGGATACATGTATAACCATTCTGTACCCACAAAACCTTCTCTTTTTCACTTTCAGTACAGAGTTACTGTACTGATATATTAAACTCTTTATTATAAAATAAACTCGTATTAGATGATTTGCCCAACTGTAGGCTTCTCCAAGTGTTCTGAGCAACTTTAAGGTAGGCTAGGCTCAGCTGTGATGTTTGGTTAAGTTAGGTTTATTAACTGCATTTTTGACTTACAATCCTTTCAGCTTACAATGGATTTATCAAGGCATAAGCAAGCAAAGTTATAAATTAAATAATCATATTATTCCTCATTTGTGGTTGTAGAAATAGAATTCAGCACTATGAACTTTTTCCTTTTCTCTTGACTTCCCCCCAATATGGTTGTTTTTGTGATTCTACTCATTTATGACTTACTTCTGTAGGACCTCAGATGTAGGCTTGATCTCATGAAGAGTTGACATCATTAATGAGTAAAGAGACATATTCTGATATGGTCCATAGGTATGTTACTGATGGGTGAAAAGTGAAAGTGTTAGTCACTCAGTCATGTCCGACTCTTTGCAACCCCAGGGACTGTAGCCCACCAGGCTCCTCTGACCATGGAATTCTTCAGGCAAGAATACTGGAGCTGGTTGCCATTCCCTTCTCCAGGGGATCTTCCTTACCCAGGGATAGAATCTGTGTCTCCTCCATTGCAGACAGACTTTTTACTGTCTGAGCCACCAGGGAAACCCCGCTAGAGACAGGTAGTGCTCAGAAAATTCTCCAAGGTCTCTTCTGTATTTTTGTAGCTTCGTTTTCAGGAAAGTAGGGCACAATGGATTGAGTACAAGAATTATGAGCATCATTTCTGGGCCAAGATAGTTCAGAGCTAACTTGTCTCCTCCATCTCTCTCTCTGGTTTGGAGGTTATATGTTGAGAGGATTATGCCCCAGCTATGTGAATCCTATTTTCTAAAAGTCAAAATGCTCCCACCAAATTGCATAATATTTTATTTAAAAAAGTAAACTTTTTTCCTAAGCCATTGAGATTTCCAAAGGTTTTATTTTTTTTCTTTTTTAAATTGCAATTGTTTTGGTATAAATTACATTAACTAATAAAATAGGCAACCTATTCCTACAGTGAACAGAAGAAAATGAGCCTGGAGAAGCTCTCCTTCTACACCTCCATTAGAAATACATAATATATTTCTCTCTTCTCACTGCTCTAGCATTCACTGTGTGAGACATGGATCATCCTTTACATTTGCTTAACCATTTAGAATTGTGCAAACTATCCATACATATTACCTACTGTGTTCTTTGTTAGAAAGTGAGGGTGAGTAATGAAGTTAAATACCCTAAATGCACCCAGCTTCCAGAAAAGAAAACTCTTTATTCCACTGTA
>SJYQ01003971.1:163387-174020 GCA_006410935.1 Redunca redunca
ATTGAATTTATCAGTGTATTCTACATTCTCAACAAAATGCATTATTATATTATTTTTAATTTAATGTATTTCCATTTAAGTCAATGTACTTTTAGAAAAATCATACAAACACATTAGATATTTCAAAAGAATTCTTCACCTATACCATTTATTTAATTCAACAAAGAAGATATAGCAGAATAAAATTAGCCATAATATCATAAATTCATATTTCTTTTTAGCACAACAACCATCCTTGACCAGCTTCAACATTCAACAAAGGAATTCAGCAGAGTGCTTATATTATCTTGAACTGATTTACCTGGAAGCAAATTGAAAATGAAGAAAATTAAATTCATGTGCTGTGTAGACTTCAATACAAATTTTACAATAATTGTATTCAAATTTCAGTTTTTGCTTCACTTAACAATTGCATCCCTGTGAGAATTATTGGGAGAATTGTGAAGAAAAAAATAGATATAAAGTTTCTTAAAAAAATAAGTTACTTGAAAAGTTTTTTTATATAAATTTATTTATTTTAATTGGAGTCTAATTACTTTACAATATTGTATTGATTTTGCAACACATCAACATGGATCCACCATGAGTATACACGACTTCCCCATCCTGAACCATCCTCCCACCTTTCTCCCTGTACCATCCCTCTGGGTCGTCTCAGTGCACCAGCCCCAAGCATCCAGTATCATGTATCGAACCTGGACTGGTGATTCGTTTCATATATAATATTATACATGTTTCAGTATAGTTGCATTTTGAAAAAGCATTGTTTATAGTTATTAAGTAAAAATCAATTGTGTTAAATAGAGAGTCTAAAAACTCATTATATGATACCTCTTTAATTTGAACTCAAAATGATGCATAACAGAATATGGGAATATCAGGTGGGATGGAGGGCGGAGGAAGGAGAGATTATAAAGGCTGCATAATCTGGGTTTTGGCAGATGTCAGAAGACAGACTGAAGAATTCCATGCCATCCTCAAATTCTTTCATTTTGCTGACTTGAATGAAAACAAAGTTTTAACAATAGAATTATGGTTTGATTCACAAAAAGAAATAATTCAGTTGAAATTGCATAAGCTCATAAATCATAACACAAAATATCAAATTAGGAGAATTCCGTAATCCAGACTGGAGAAAGTTCTTGAGAGTCCCTTGGATAGCAAGGAGATTGAAACAGTCAGTCCTAAAGAAAATCAGCCCAGAATATTCATTGGAAGGACTGGTGCTGAAGCTGAAGCTCCAATATTTTGGTCACCTGATGCAAAGAGCTAACTCATTGGAAAAGACCCTGATGTTGGGAAAGGTTGAGGGCAAGAGGAGGAGGGACAACAGAGAATGAGATGGTTGGATGGCATCACTGCTTCAGTAGGCATGAGTTTGTGCAAATTCACAGAGATATTGAAGGACAGGGAAGCCTGGCATTCTGGCGTTCATGGAGTTGCAAAGAATCAGACATGACTTAGAGACAGAACCAACAACAAAACACCCAGACTAACCTTGAGTTCTTTCTGGAATTCTATAAAGCGACTATTTTAGTCCAGTATTTATTGAAAATGTGGTCCATGGACTGTTTATACCATAATGCCCCAAAGGAATCTATAATACATACATAGATTTCAGATAGGGACTACCATACTACCAAATCAAAATACCTGTGCCAGAGCTCAGGAATTTCTATTTCAGAAGGTATTCCAAGTTTGTTTGTTTTTTTTAAGTTTGCTTCTCTTTATGAAATGAAATTTTATTATAATACATTTTAAAATGTTTATTGGAATATAATTGATTTACAATGTTGTATTAGTTTCAATATAACATTAAAATACAGAAATCTACAGAGTGAAGTAAGCCAGAAAGAAAAACACCAATACAGTATACTAACGCATATATATGNATATGAATATACCCACATAACCTCCATTCAGAATCAAGATATAGTAAATTATCATCCATAATATATTCTGTCTTAATTGCTTTATAGTTTCATAATGGATATTTGGGTAGTCCTCTAGTCAATTCTTATAAACTATAACATTTAAAAATCTTTCACTTAGATCTTTTGAGAAGTATTCTGTGGTGGACTGAGGCAGCCTGCAACCAAAATAAGAACTTTCAAAAGTGGTATTGCCAAATCATTTTACCATGGGGTTTCAAATTTGAATAACTTCCTTGGTTAAAATAGTCACAGAGGTTTGAATTTATATTTATATAAATGTTATCTGAGAGAACCTTATATGCGTAAGCTACGTAAAATGCTTTATCATGTTACTGTGTATAGGTTTATTAGGTTAGTTTGAAGGTCGAAACAGGAAAAAACAATGAATAAGAGGTATGAAATTCTATTTTGATGATAGAAACAGGGGAGGGAGAGTTAAGGAAGAGAAAAAGGGAGTAAAGTGGTTCGTAGCACCACTGGGCACTTCCTCAAATACATGCTATCCCTTTTCAGTCTCAGCTCAGATGGTAAATTGTCTGCCTACAATGTGGAAGACCAGGGTTCGATCCCTGGGTGGGGAAGATCCTCTGGAGAATGAAATGGTGACCCACTCCAGTACTCTTGCTTGGAAAATCTCATGGGAGGAGCCTGGTAGGCTACAGTCCATGGGGTCCCAAAGAGTCGGACTTCACTTCACTTCACTTCTTGTTGAACTCATCCTGGACAGGGTAGAGAAATTCACTCTCTTTCCATGTGTTCTGAGAAAAATACCAATATCAAAAAGGCAGGATTATCTCTTAAACTCTCTTTTCCCAGGTTTAGGCAACAAGACCTAGGTTGACAAGAAAACTCTCTGTGTAGCTGTTGTTGGTGCCTCATCCAGAGTAGCTTCAGGTGTTACCTCTGACAGACAATAAACACAGAAGGTTCCAGTGGTGGTTTATGAAGATAGATGTCCTCAAACTTCACGCTTTACTCAGCCTGGTGCTGGGTGCAGGCTAGGGACACTCAGAGAATGGGACATTCCCGAGGTACAATTTAATCCATGTTCAAATTTACTTTTGAACGGTAGATATATTTCTTGTGTAATAAAACTAGGATATGCCTTCCATTTGACTGGGGAACTGGTTTCTTTGTCGGGTCCCTGAGTATCTGAACCAAGGGTCAGTGACGAAGCCTGGTTTATGGTAGCAGACTAAAGCTTTTTGCAGTCTTCCATGTGAAACTGTCTGTGTATATTTACACATGTGTACATGGTACATGGTGTAAATGGTTTCTGAATAGGTTCACTAGAATGTGCTGGACTGGACTAGGACTCCTTATTATTTCTCAACTTAATTCCTTGCACTGGAGGCATTGTTGTCAAAATTCAGTCAAAAGCTGAATATCTATCATAGTCTTATATCACTTAAAAAATACCTAATATTAACAACAATTGTGAATCCCTGACATTTCATATTTTGCACGGGATCATTCATAAAAATTTCCCCCTTATTTCTTAATTATTTTGCCGTAGTAGCAACAGCCCATTTTCTGGTTGTTTCTCTGGTTTTCTAACCATCTATAACCAATTACATAATGACTTCTGGAATCTGAAAACTTTTTGAGATTTAATGTTTTCAAAATAATGCATGCTCAAGAATTAAGAAAACTTTTGAGACTTTTACAGGGTGGGTCAGAACAGAGTCTTGTTTTGTTTTGTTTTTACTTTGAGAAATTGGGCAACTGAGGCAAGAAGAAATAAATTATTCACTTGAATGAATTAAGAAATGATGCTAGGTGTAAACCTTACTGTTAGGTCATTGCCTGCATTTTTGCATAAATTTTTGCTAGAAAGAGAACAGCTAATCCCAGAGGCCCTTGCACAATCTTTTATGAATTTTTGAGTTCAATCACTACAGTTAGAAAACCACATGTGAAAACTGAAAAAAAAAAAAGCTTGTCTTTGTAGAAGAATACAGTTCTCAAGGCTAATTTCTAAAGCACCTTTGCCTTTCATTATAGAAAAATGCACTATTCATATTTTTATTATAAGGACTGGAAAATGTCTCCTTTTAACAATTTAGCATTCTTTTGTTCTTCTCAAACACTGGGAAGACCCTTGAATGCTTGTCTCTCTCACTTCCATAAGTATCGGTCACACTAGAGCAATCAACCTCTACTCGCAATATGCAGCTCAACCAACTTGAGAACATCTAAGTCAGCTCAGAGGACTTTGCCAGAAACTTTGGTAGCTTCTTATCTTGCTCAGAAAAGAATCTAAAACCTAAAAAATAAAAATAAAAAATTCAATTCTTTACATTGGTCCATAAGTTTGTAGAGTATCTGTTGCCTCTCTAACTTCATCTCCTACCCTTCTCTTCCTCGCTTCTTTATTCCCCTAGGCATATTGGCTTCCTTCCTGTTCCTCACACACCCAAAGCACACACCTAGCTCAAGGCCTTTCCCCTCACCGACCCTTCAGCCTGAACTACTCTTTCCAGAACTATTCCCATAACTTGTTCCCTCAGTTCAGTTCAGTTCAGTTCAGTTGCTCAGTCAGGTCTGACACTGCGAACCCATGGACTGCAGCACGACAGGCTTCCCTGTCCATCACCAACTCCCGGAGCCTACTCAAACTCATGTCCATCGCATCAGTGATGTCATCCAGTCATCTCATCCTCTGTTGTCCCCTTCTCCTCACACCTTCAATCTTTCCCAGCATCAGGGTCTTTTCCAATGAGTCAGTTCTTAACATCAGGTGGCCGAAATATTGGAGCTTCAATGTCAGCATCAGTCCTTCCAATGAATATTCAGGACTGATCTCCTTCAGAATGGACTGGTTGGATCTCCTTGCAGTCCAAGGGACTCTCAAGAGTCTTCACCAACAACACAGTTCAAAAGCATCAGTTCTTTGGCGCTCAGCNCAAAAACATCAGTTCTTTGGTGCTTAACTTCATTTACAGTCCAAGAGACTCTCAAGTGTCTTTTCCAACACCACAGTTCACAAGCATCAATTCTTCAATGTTCAGCTTTATTTATAGTCCAACTCTCACATCCATAGATGACTACTGGAAAAACAAAAGTGGTTTGACTAGATGGACCTTTGTTGGCAAAGTAATGTCTGTTTTTTAATGTTGTCTAGGTGGGTCATAGCTTTTCTTCCAAAGAGCAAGCATCTTTTAATTTGATGGCTACAGTCATCATCTGCAGTGATTTTGGAGCCCAAAATATAAAGTGTCATTGTTTCCATTGTTTCCTCATCTCTTTGCCATGAATTGATGGGACTGGATGCCATAATCTTAGTTTTCTGAATGCTGAGTTTTAAGTCAACTTTTTCACTCTCCTTTTTCACTTTCATCAAGAGGCTTTTTAGTTCTTTGATTTCTGCCATAGAGTGCTGTCTTCTGCATATCTGAAGTTACTGATATTTCTCCTGGCAATCTTGATCCCAGCTTGTGCTAAATCCAGCCTGGCATTTCATACAATGTGTTCTGCATGTAAGTTAAATAAGCAGAGTAACAATATACAGCTATGATGTACTCCTTTCCTGATTTGGAACCAATCTGTTGTTCCATGTCCAGTTTGAACTGTTGCTTCCTGACCTGCATACAGATTTCTGAGGAGTCAGGTAAGGTGGTCTGGTATTTCTATCTCTTGAAAAATCTTCCACAGTTTGTTGCAAACCGGACAATCAAAGGCTTTGGCATAGTCAATAAAGCTAAAGTAGATGTTTTTCTGAAACTCTCTTCCTTTTTCAATAATCCAGCGGATGTTGGCAATGATCTCTGGTTCCCCTGTCTTTTCTAAAACCAGCTTGAACATTTGGAAGTTCACAACTGACATATTGTTGAAGCCTGGCTTGGAGAATTTTGAGCATTACTTTATTAGCATGTGAGATGAGTGCAATTCTGTGGTAGTCTGAGCATTCTTTGGCATTGCTCTTCTTTGGGACTGGAATGAAAATTGACCTTTTCCACTCCTGTGGCCACTGATGAGTTTTCCAAATTTGTTAGCATATAGAGTTCAGTACTTTCACAGCATTATCTTTTAGGATTTGAAATAGCTCAACTGGAATTCCATCACCTCCACTACCTTTGTTCATAGTGAGGCTTCCTAAGGCCCACTTGACTTTGCATTCTAGGATGTCTGGCTCTAGGTGAGTGATCACACATCACACCGTCATGGTTATCTAGGTCATGAAGATCTTTTTTGTAAAGTTCTTCTGTGTATTCTTGCCACCTCTTCTTAATATCTTCTGATTCTGCTAAGTCCATACCATTTCTGTTCTTTATTGTACTCATCTTTGCATGAAATATTCTTTTGGTATCTCTAATTTTCTTGAAGAGATCTCTAGTCTTTCCCATTCTGTTGTTTTCCTCTATTTCTTTGCTTTGATCAGTGAGGAAGGGTTTCTCATCTCACCTTGCTATTCTTTGGAACTCTGCATTCAAATGGGTATATCTCTCCTTTTCTCTTTTGCCTTCAACGTCTCTTCTTTTCTCAGCTATTTGTAAGACCTCCTCAGACAATCATTTTGCCTGTTTGCATTTCTTTTTCTTGGGGATGGTCTTGATCAGTGCCTCCTCTACAATGTCACGGACTTCTGTCCATAGTCCTTCAGGCACTCTATCTATCAGATCTAATCCCTTGAATCTATTTCTCACTTCCCCTGTATAATCATTAGGAATTTGATTTAGGTCATACCTGAATGGCTTAGTGGTTTTCCCTACTTTCCTCAATTTAAGTCTGAATTTGGCAATAAGGTGTTCATGATTTGAGCCACAGTCAGCTCCCAGTCTTGTTGTTGCTGACTTTTAGAGCTTTTCCATCTTTGGCTGAAAAGAATATAATCAATCTGATTTTGGTATTGGCCATCTGGTGATGTCCGTGTGTAGTCTTTTCTACTCAAATGTCATTGTATTATGTAGCACTTTCTTGACAGTGCTGAATAAAAGAGCAACTTCTTTTCTCTCTGGCTCTCCTCAGCCCCTAGACATATTACTGCACCTTCACTTAGTGAAATTTCATTGCCTGTCGCTATTTCTCCCAACTAGAAGCTGAGTTCCATGAGGTTGCACCTTTCTTTGTTCTCTACAGTTTTCCCAAGAATGGAAAACAGCACATAGTTGATGCTCAAAACATAGGGACAAATAATGGTATAGTAAAACCTAAATTGTGAAACAGCTGAGGTCAGGCCCAATTCTGTTTGTCTTTTATTAGCAAAGACATTATTGTAAAGACATGGCAGCTGGCCTAACAGGTGCCAACACAAATGTTTGAAGCTCACAGACAAAAGATTTTGGGGTGACATGTGTATCAAAGACAGGGAGTATATTTATGTCTCATTTCTGTAGAACTGATGTCTCTGCAGCATGCCCTAAGAGGTCACAGAGACATAAATCGTGAACCTCACTCCATGCAACAGGTGTGACCTCGAACCCTCAGCCTCCATTTGTAGCTTCAGTGGGCAATGAAACTACGACACATCAATAAAGAGCAAGGATTCAAAACTGGTTTTGAGATTCTGTTACCTTTCAGATATATATTTTAATCTCTATCTTCTTTTCTTCCTTGACTTCCTAATTCTTTAACACTTTCCATCATCTTTTCTACATCGTCAAAAAGTACCAATTTTCCCAGTTCTAGAATAGCTCCTCGATTGTTTCTGTTTTCTCCCTGCATGCCATTTGGTGAGGAAATAGTCTGTACCTTGTCTCATAGTTTCTGAAATAAGCTCTGTCCAATGACAATGTGGATACTCAGCTCTCAAGAGGAAGCGAGTGGTCTGTTGGAGACTTCAAATCAGAGCCAGCCAGAGCAGCCTTTTGTTTCTGTTGGTACCAGCTTTGCTCTGCATCCCACATAGAAATTCCCTTTAGAAGCCTGTGTTCTAAACCAGCAGGAGGTACAAGGGAAGAGGCCTAGAGGTGGGGTGTTATAAACATCTTAGTGACATGTCAGCAACAGGAATAAGCACTCAGATCATCTATAGTTTTTCTAACTGCATATATACCATTAAAGTGGTCCCACTATATGATGAAAAGTGGAGAGAAAATCACATTTGATTGTTTTTAACTGCAATTACCATTTTACAAAATGGGAATGAGGGAATGAGGAACCCAACAGAACAGCGAACATAGAAATAGCTGTATTAGGATAGGTACATTTTTTTTTTCAATTTTGGATTTTATGATTGTTTTATTACCAGGAAGTTGCATTAATGATCATTTAAAAGTTGGGAAGAAAGTAGATGTTGTATGGTGGGTTTGCTGGTACTAAATCTAGGGACTGTATCTCAATTCTTAAAAGAAAAGATTCTTAATAGTACCTATAAATGCTTTCCATTCACATCCAGCAAATGGCACTACATCAAAGTATGGAAAAATTAGGATTACAGGTGATTATAGCCCATTTTATGCAAATCAAACACTATGGAAAATTTCACCAAGACATGGAAGGTCAAACAGGGAAGAAAGTAATTCTTGCTGAGCATATAATATGTGGCAGACATTCTCAGGTTGTCTCATTCACTTCCACAGCAAATCTTGGTGATGATGTATTACCGTCATTTAAGAGAGGGGCAAATGGAGTTTTGAAATGATTGTATAACATCCAAAACCACAGAGCCAGAGAAACCTGATTCAAACCAGTGCCTACCTCCACTTGAAATAGGAGCCTATGAAAATTAATAATCACATGATCCAAACAGAGTTCATAATTTTGATATTAGCAAAGTATTTTTATGTTCATGTTTAAATAATATGGGGACTCTGAGTAGCTGGGTTCTTGAGGAGTCATATTATTTTACTCTAACTTTGGTGAATTTATATATATCAGTTCAGTTCAGTTCAGTGGCTTACTCACGTCAGACTCTTTGCGAACCCATAAATCACAGCACACCAGGCCTCCCTGTCCATCATCAACTCCCACAGTTCACTCAGACTCATATCCATCGAGTTGGTGATGCCATCCACCCAGCTCATCCTCTGTCGTCCCCTTCTCCTCCTGCCCCCAATCCTTCCCAGCATCAGAGTCTTTTCCAATGAGTCAGCTCTTTGTGTCAGGTGGCCAAAGTATTGGAGTTTCAGCTTTAGTCCTTTTCAGCATCAGTCCTTCCAAAGAACACCCAGGACTGATCTCCTTCAGAATGGACTGGTTGGATCTCCTTGCAGTCCAAGGGACTCTCAAGAGTCTTCGCCAACACCACGGTTCAAAAGCACCAATTCTTCAGTGCTCGGCTTTCTTCACAATCCAACTCTCACATCCATACATGACCACAGGAAAAACCATAGCCTTGACTAGACGGACCTTTGTTGGCAAAGTAATGTCTCTGCCTTTGAATATGCTATCTAGGTTGTTCATAACTTTTCTTCCAAGGAGTAAAAGCGTCTTTTAATTTCATGGCTGCAATCACCATCTGCAGTGATTTTGGAGCACAAAAGAATAAAGTCTGACACTGTTTCCACTGTTTCCCCATCTATTTCCCATGAAGTGATGGGACCGGATACCATGATCTTAGTTTTCTTCATGTTGAGCTTTAAGCCAACTTTTTCACTCTCTGCTTTCACCTTCATCAAGAGGCTCTTTAGTTCTTCACTTTCTGCCATGAGGGTGGTATCATCTGCATATCTGAAGTTATTGATATTTCTCCTGGCAATCTTGATTCCAGCCTGTGCTTCCTCCAGCCCAGCGTTTCTCATGATATACTCTGCATATAAGTTAAATAAGCAGGTGACAATATATAGCACTGACATACTCCTTTTCCTATTTGGAACCAGTGTGTTGTTTCATGTCCAGTTCTAACTGTTGCTTCCTGACCTGCATGTGGGTTTCTCAAGAGGCAGGTCAGGTGGTCTGGTATGCCCATCTCTTTCAAAGTTTTCCACTTTATAGAACACAAAACTAGGAAATACAGAGGAAGCATTGTAAGTATGATTTATATAGAAAGATTGAAATTTTAATTGCAGAATTAACTTGTCCTACAATAAAAATCATAAAGTTAATAAACATATGCATTTAGTTTAAAAATTTTAAATATGTTTAACTTACTTGTCAAGGGTATTTGGTTTAAATAAAAATTTTGATTAATAAAAATTACTCTTATTAATTAATAAAAATTAACCATCTTCCGTTGATTGCCTCATTTATTAGTTTTGTATTAGCAACTTGAAACAATTCAAATACAATGCTAATTTATTTTTTCAGTTTTTGGATATCAGAAGTCGATGTGGATGAATTCTCTACTCAAGGTCTCACAGAGCTGAAATCAAGATGTCAGTCATGTGGGACTGCCATCTGGGATTAGAGTTCTTTCCAAGCCCACTGGTTGTTTGAAAAATCCATTTTCTGTCATTAGCTGGGGACCACTCTCAGCTTCTAGAGCCTGCCCACAGTTCTGTGCCATGTTGGCAATTCATAACAGGGTTTTTTTTTTCCTGGTCTGTCTCTGGCATTCTCTTTGGTGATCAGCTGGAGAAAATATTCTACTTTTAAAGGGCCCTTGTGACTAAGTTAGACACTCTCAGATAATCTCACTTTCTTAAACTCTGTCTTATTTGCATAACTTAGTTACCAAAGTGAAATGAATTATAGTCACAGTGCCTATAATTATAGAAGACACATGCACTAGAAGCTCACAGTCTAAGCGGGCAGTGAGATTTCTGCACCACAGTCGTAGAAGAGGCTGACGCAAAACTGCAGTGGCCTCCAGTATCCCC
>SJYQ01003971.1:174195-200789 GCA_006410935.1 Redunca redunca
AAGATCATGGCATCTGGTCCCATCACTTCATGGCAAATAGATGGGGAAACAGTGGAAACAGTGTCAGACTTTTTTTGGGGGGGGCTCCAAAATCACTGCAGATGTTGATTGCAGCCATGAAATTAAAAGACGCTTGCTCCTTGGAAGAAAAGTTATGACCAACCTAGATAGTATATTCAAAAGCAGAGACATTACTTTGCCGACTAAGGTCCGTCTAGTCAAGGCTATGGTTTTTCCAGTGGTCATGTATGGATGTGAGTGTTGGACTGTGAAGAAGGCTGAGCGCTGAAGAATTGATGCTTTTGAACTGTGGTGTTGGAGAAGACTGTTGAGAGTCCCTTGGACTGCAAGGAGATCCAAGCAGTCCATTCTGAAGGAGATCAACCCTGGGATATCTTTGGAAGGAATGATGCTAAAACTGAAGCTCCAGTACTTTGGCCACCTGATGAGAAGAGTTGACTCATTGGAAAAGACTCTGATGCTGGGAGGGATTGGGGGCAGGAGGAGAAAGGGACGACAGAGGATGAGATGGCTGGATGGCATCATGGACTCGATGGACGTGAGTCTGAGTGAACTCAGGGAGATGGTGATGAACAAGGAGGCCTGGTGTGCTGCGATTCATGGGGTCGCAAAGAGTCGGATACGACTGAGCAACTGAACCGAACTGATATATTAGACTACATCATAAAATGTCGAGAAGACTTTTGATGTCAAGCAAAGTGGATATGAGTGAGTCAATAGTTGTGAGTTATCATATTCTCATCCTTTCTACTAAGCACCACGCCCAACAAAATAATCAGTGGACCTTTCTTCAACCTTCCCATTTGTTGTTCCTTGAGTAACCATTATCTCATATAAGACATAAATATATGACTATCTATCATCCATAAATGGCGTTTCAAAACATACATACTTTAAAATGCTTAAACAAAACCACCTNCTTAAACTAAACCACCTGAAATATTATTAGCTGAAGTATAATGCAAAGAGTCCAGACTTAAATAATATTTAGAAGCATTGTAAGAATATGATGGCATTTCAACTTGTAGAATTAAAAACAAAAATTTTCCACTTTCTGTATCCAAACTCTTATTGTCATTCAATACCTGCCACTTTAATATAGAAGAGAAATATGAATTTCCAGAATAGCTACCAATTCTACATAGGAATGAACCAGGCTAGAAATTTTGCACCAGCATTTATAACTTAAGTGAAGCGTATTTTGTGATGAAACTCTTTAGAAGTATGAAGAATACCTAAAATCTCTCAGCCACCAGAGATCAGTTATACCTTAATGAACTCTGTGTCATGGATGGAACAAACTCAAGAAATATAGCTCAATTTCTCTGAATCAGGCCTTACAAAAGTTTGCTCCAATTTCTCATCTCTTTTGACTATGCTGCTACTGTGGCTTAGTCTGTCAGTTGTGTCCAACTCTGAGACCCCCTGGACTGTAGCCTGCCAGGCACCTCTGTCCATGGGGATTCTCCAGGCAATAATATTGGAGTGGGTTGCCATGCCCTCCTCCAGGGGATCTTCCCAACCCAGGATTCAAATCAGGGTCTCCTGCACTGCAGGTGGATTCTTTACAGTTGAGCTAACAGGGAAGCCTCTTTTGACCATACCCATTCCTTCCTATAATGTGGACATGAATTTGAGCAAACTCCAGGAGATAGCAGAAGACAGAGAAACTTGGCGGGCTGCAGCCCATGGGGTCACAAAGAGTGGGGCACACCTTAGGGACTGAACAACAACAATAACCTTCTATAATGATTCTATCAGGTTTTCACACTAGGCACTCAGCCTCTTACCAGATGTCTGACAGAAAAACACAGTTTTGAGGGGAGTCAGAAATCCTGATATACTTCTGTACGAGTGTAAAATAGTGCTACCTCTTTGGTTATCAAATTTGCAATTTTGTATAACATTAAAAATACATTTACCCTATGGCCCATAAAATTCACTCCTTGGAACTCATTCAAAAGAAAGGAAAATATGTGTTCATGGAAAGCTTGTACAAAAGTTCTCATAACATATTTATTTATAATAGCTAAAAAGTGGGAACAATCTTTGTGCCCATCAAGAGGATAATTAATAAACAAACTGAGATATATAATAAAATATTATTGAGAAATAGTATTGAGTTACTAAAACATACAAATTAACTGAATCTCAACAACCATGTTAACTGAAAGAACTTAGGCACAAAACAGTGTATATGTATAATTTCATTTATATGAAAAAGGCAGAAGTAACTTACAATGGTAGAACATGGATTTATGGATTCCACAAAACTCAAAGATTGGGGAGCAGGAGGCACTATTTGCAATGATGAAGTATTTCATAACCTGATGGGGAGGTATGAGTTAAATAGATTTTTGCATTTGACAGAGCTATGCAAACTTTAAACTCAAGATGGGTGCACACACTATAAAAATACTACTATCATAAAAATAATTTTAAAAAATATTTTAAATTTTTGTTTTAGTTAATAATTTTGAAAAACATATGATTAAACAAAGTAAGACTTCACTGGTAATACCAAGAATACTATTTCTTTTATAGAATTAATGTTTGTGCTCAGCCACTTCAGTCATGTCCAGCTCTTTGCAACCCCATAGACTATAGCTTGCCAGGCTCCTCTGTCCATGAGGATTCTCCAGGCAAGAATACTGGAGTGGGTTGCTGTGCCCTTCTCTGGAGTATCTGCCCAATCTTGCATCTGCATCTCCTGAACTGCAGGTGGATTCTTTACCCCTGAGTCATTGGGGAAGCCCAAGGTATTGATATTCACTATGAATTTCCAAGAGCTGTAGTAAGTAAACTTTTGCCATAGAACATTTTGAGGACCACTTTTAGAGAGTAAGCCTCTTCAGAACACAACCCAAGGGTAAAATTTTATCATAATGCATACCAAAACATATTGAGAAAAAGAGTGTGTGTGTGTATGTGTGTTAGCAATATGATAATAGGAGTGAGATTAAATTAAGAAGACATCAGTTTCCATGGTACAATGACACATATCATCTCTTCAATACCACCTGTTAATAAGGTCAGGAAAAAAATGGAAATTGTTCCTGAGCCTGCAGAGAAGATTAGAGGAGACAGCTGAAGAGCACAGCAAAGGGAGATACCAGAACAATAAAAGAACAGTGTATTGGGACTTTGATTCACAGAAGCAAGGCAGTTGTATAGGAAAAGTCAGGAGTTTCATTTCAGCTCTGTTGCAGACTTAGCCAGGGGCCCCTGAGCAATTCATGCACGCAATTTATGACACTCCGGTTCGCTTAGTATATCTGACCCAAGAGTTTGTAATTGTCTGTGACTAGTGGCAGCTGTCACTGGAGTACAGTAAGAAGGTGATTCTTCTGTGCTTCATGTTTTGGGAGCCACCACAGCTACAATAGAAAATATGCTAGTAAAGAAAATGAAATATTCAAGATCAACTGTTAAACAGATCACTTTGTGAATACTCCTGATGAATTGCAATCTTTACTTTAAGAGTGTCCAGGTGTTTCAGAGCTTTCAGAGAACTGTAAAATACACTCCCAGGGCTGGAGATAGACAGTAAGGTGAGGGTGACTCAGGTGGCAATCTGATGCCAAGAAAGAACTTAAAGACATCTATTAGGTTGATACAAAAGTAATTGCAGTTTAGCATTGTTGAACATTCCCATTTGATATTGGAATACATTCTTAAATAAACGTGGTTATGTTATACATCATTTTAATGTGCATTTCCCACTTTATGTTTTTTTCCTAATGACTTATTACTTGCCATTTATTTTATATTTATTTTAGATTGGGAAATGATTTTCAATAAAAAAGCAAATTTGAGCAACTTTCTTTTTTAAGTTCAAAATGGGTTGTAAGGCAGCAGAAACAGCTCTCAACATTAACAACACATTTAGCCTATGAACTACTAATGAACATACAGTGCAGTGGTGGTTCAAGAAGTTTTGCAAAAGACATAAGAATCAAAGATGAGTGCAGTGGGCAGAAGTTGAAAACAATGAATTGAGAGCAATCATCAAAGCTGATCCTCTTATAACTACACAACAAATTGCTGAAGAACTAAACGTTAACCATTCTGCAGTCATTTGGCAATTGAAACTAATTAGAAAGGTGAAAAAGCTTGATTACTGAGTGTCTTATGAGCTGACCACAAATCAAGAAAATCATCATTTTGAAGTGTTGTCTTCTCTTATTCTGTACAACAACAAAGAACCATTTTTCAATCAGATTGTGACATGTGACAAAAGGTGGATTTTATACAGCAACTAGCAATGACCAGCTTCGTGGGTGGACCAAAAAGAAGTTCCAAAGCACTTCCCAAAGCTTGTATATTTTAATATACAAGGGAAGGGGAGGGGCAGTTGTGAGGCAGAAAGCCAATGACTCGTATATTGCTGGGATTCAATAGAACATATCTGACATTAACATATCCCACTGATTGATTAACTATGTGGAAAAATACTAGGGGGACATGAATAATTGAGGTTTGAGTCACCAGACACACTGCTGCCTGAGGGCCTTTGCATGTGTTGCTCAGAAAGTTCTGCCTCTAGATATCCTCCTAACTCACTGACTTCCTTAAAATAACAGAAGTCATTACTCAATGATGTCTTCTCTGGACAATCTATCTAGTATTTCACTCCTTCTAAGTATTTAATATGTTCTGTTTCATTATTTTTTCTGAGCACATATCACATCCAATGGATAATCTATTATTTAATTATTACTTATCTATTTGTTGTCTTCCCCATACAAATGTACACTCCACATTGCAAAGGACTTTTATGTCCTTTTTTGCTGCCAAGGCATAGCACTTAGAACAGTCTAGTACATAGTAGGCCTTGTTAGCCATTTTGTGAATAAATAAATAAACCCATGTTGATTTATTATCTCTGAAGAGCAAGAGGCTGGATGGGTTTTTATTATTACTATTATTTTTTAGTCTTGTAAAGCTAATAATAACTTTGAAGATCAAGAGGCTGGATCAGTTTTTATTATTGTTATTATTAGTCTTATACTATAACTTTACTGAGACACACTCTCATTGAAAAGTATATACATATATACGTGTATGTGTGTATTTAATATTTATTTATTTTTGGTTGTGCCAAGTCTTAGTTGTGGCATGCAGGATCTTCAAAGCTGTGTGTGGGCTTCTCTCTAGCNTGGAAATTGGCAAAAAGAAGAAGTTTAATTCATAATCCTATCATTCAGAAACATTTTTAATAAATGTGTGGACATTTTAGAGTTCTATTCCCAAATGTGTATGTATGTGGATGAGTTTGTGTGTTGTGAATATATATAAACTCCCTCTTATTTTCAAACTGGGATTTGTGATATAAGTACATTTGACAAGGAAGATTGGACACTTTTCTTCTTTGTACTAGCAAACTGGTCATTTGTACTCTAAAGACTGCACAGCTACTATTGACTAAGAGTAGATTAGAGCTTTTGACCTTGAGGTTGAAGTTTCCATGTCGCCTGTTACTAATCTCCTGAGACAGCTTGTCCCCAGACATTATTTCTTTTGAGCATGTTTGTGCCTAAGTTCCTTCTCACAATAACCCACTGAGAATCTCTCAGTCCAAGACTGAAAACTGATCCTTGGCAAAACTATACCATGCTTCTCAAAACATGTGTTGAACCTTGATCTTCTTGTAGAAATTTCATGGTTGGTATGAACTGCCCTATCCAGAAAGTTTCCCTTTACTGTTAATAAGGAATAGCTCAGAGAATAACTTTTTTTTTTTTTAAACAACACAGTTTCCAAACACATATGGAGCACACCAAACAGAAGCTCTCCAAAAAAGAAAGCCACTTTTTCTGGGTATCATTCCCTATTTTTATAAATAATCAGGTAGCTATTTTCTCCCTGTTTTGTTTTGATCCCTCCATTCTCTCTTACAGATTCTGAACAAAAGACCAGATCCAATCATGACAAGGTCAAAAAGGCACTCAGTTCCAAACCCACGCATAAGAGAGAAAACAAAAACACACAGTATTTGCTTAAATGTATCTCTCTTTTGGCACTCAGTTATCACAGATATATGAAATAGTTACCAAACTGAAGCCAGGAAAAGGAAAAAATTCCTTGTGACACAACTGAGATTAAAATACCAAAGTGAATTCCCATGGCTTCAGAATAGTATTAAACTATTGCCTCATAGAAGAGCTTTACAAGTGCATATATTGGTCTAACAAAAAGTAAATCCCTTTACTGCTGCAGGAAATTATGCACCTGTTTCACTGCCATTTCAGCACGACCCTTAGTACATGGTAATATATAAACCTCTGAATACCAATTGAGTTCTTTATGTGCAATTGAATTTGTTTAAACAGCTACTTTAGTTAAACGGATCCTCTAATTCCTTAAAGTATTTGTAGTCTGAAATCCAGTTAAGCATTGAACTCATTGTATGCTCAAAAACACTCAATGCCAGCATTTTTATTGTCCAAATTATTGGCTGCAATGACATTTTTTCCTTTGTGAATTTCTAACTGGATAAAAATACATACATTTGAGTTTGACTGGAAATTTAATATTAATAAAAGGGGTGAAATTAATCTTCTGTCCTTCTGAGATAGTATTTTTTAGCATTGCTTAGAGCTAAATATGGGGCTTCCCTGGTGGCTCCTAGGTAAAGAATCTACCTGCCAATGTAGGACATGTGGGTTTGATCGTGGTTCAGGAAGATCCCCTAGAGAAGGAAATGGCAACAAACTCCAGTATTCTTGTCTGGGAAATCCCATGGACAGAGAAACCTAACAGGCTACAGTCCATGGTCGCAAAGAGTTGGATACAATTTAGCAACAGAGCACACACACACAGATCTAAATGTATATGTTGACTTCCAATATTTAAATGGTGGAAAAAATGGTCCTGTTCCATTCTCTTGAAAATCATGTCAGGAAGAAGGAGAATAAGAAACAAAAGTAAAAGTCTCATTTTAAGGGAAGTGGAAGATATTTAAAATTCAAAGTACAGATATAATGTGAAAAACTCGTAGAGGTCAAAGAGTTACGAAAAAAAATGAAAAGAATGAATGATTTCAAGATCTCAAGTCATCAGCTTGTTCACACCTATCCAACAGGAGAGATGGTACACCTCAAGGGAAATACCCAGAATCCATAGCAGGAACAATAAAAATATTGTGTGGAACCTGGTGTTGAGTTCCTCCTTAGGCTCTGAAGTGGTACTCAGAGTAACAAGGGCAATAAGGCTGAAAATCCACTGTTTCCACACGAAGAGATTTGCACATGTCTTTTGAGAAGAGATTCTGAATCATGATGATCCCTGTAGCTAGGAATCCTGCTGGCTGAAGAAAACAGAAACAGGATACAAAATGTATACAGTTCTGTCATAAGGAAATTTCATGTGAATTTGGGGAGAAGCCTCACCATCTGGGAAACCGGTGCTGCTCACTTTTCCAATGCCTATTCTGTAATTAAATCATCTTGTTAAAACTCATCAAATTCAGAGATGAGAAATAATTTTTTAAAAAATGAAATAAACTGGAAACCATTAGAAAATGCAAAGAACAAGAAATGGAAAGAACAGGAAAAATAAACCATAGATGAAGAGAAAACATTACTACAGTGTAGTGTGCTTCCACGAACTTGAGTAATTTAACAAATCAAAAAAGTCACAATAGAAACTATAACTCAGCGTAGCAACAATTAGACAGAAAAACATAGACCAAAAGCTAACAGCTCCCAGTAGAAAAAGTATAAAAGAAAGACAAATCATAACATAAATAAAGGCAACATATATGTGGACATGGATAAAAACACAGAATTAAGAAGAGTAAGCAAAATAAAAATGTAAAGGTTTATAAAGCAAATATGAGATCTGGAAGACAGTCAAAGGAGGTACTACACGAATATAAATACAGCTGGAGAAGAACTTCCAAGAGATAGAAAAATGTGTTTAAAGATATACATTTAGAAGTTTTCTAGATATAAAAAAGTCAGATTTACAAATTGAAAGAGCATACTGTGCCTTTAAAAAGGTCATTTTATTATTCTAAATGGGCACCAACATGCATCCTAGTAAAATTACTGGACTTCAAAGATAAAGAAGAGGTAAAAAATAAGGAACCTTTTGAGTCTTCATACAGAGGAAAACATTTACATTCTCCTTAGACACACTGTCAGCAACAATCTTCAACACAGAATTCAGTGGAGAAATACATTGACAAGTCTCAAGGGGCAAAAATGCTGAGATACAAGAACATTATTCATAACAAAGTGTTGGGCTCTGGGCCCAAACAGTGTCTACAAAACAGAAAGGATGTATAAGTGAATAAGCTTAGTGATGGTATATGGGTTTGGTTCCCTACTGGACGTCTGCAAGAGGCAAACTTAAAGTCATAAAGAGAAAGCCCAGGAGGAAAGAGGTCACATTTGTGAACCATGACAAATTAGAAAAGAGTATACGCCAGGAAGGAGATAAAAAGCCCAAGGAAAATAACGTTGCATAACAATATCCTTTCAGAACTAAACTCTATTAGATACAGTAAAAACACAATCTAGGGTAAGATAATGCTTACTGTTGGCCAGGCACTGTCAAAAGTCTGTGACGTGAATCAACTCATTTAATTCTCATGAACATCATGTAAGTAGCGACAGCTCTTAGTACTATTGCACCCATTTTACAGACAGAGAATGTGAGGCACAGACAATCAAAGTTCCATAGCTATTTGAACACAGTCTGGCTCCACACACATAGTTGCTTCAGTTAGCGAGAAAGGAAAACCATCCCAAGAAACCAATAGGGAGAAAGATCATTTCAAGGCAATCACACTGAATACAGAGTCAGACCCTACAAAGAGGTCAAGTGGTATTTGGCAATTAGGTGGACTTTCCTGACAGTTGAACAAACAATCTCAGCAAGTGTTGAAGGCAGAAGCCAGACTAAGGTGAAAATAGTAAGTATGGGCAAGAAAAGTGAAACGGTAAGTATAGATCAATACATAGACACATTTGATATGGAAAAGAAGATATGAGCATCTCCTAAGACATTTCAGGGGAGTTTCCAGGTGACTCAGTGGTAAAAAGAATCTGCCTACCAGTGCAGGAGACACAGGAGATGACGATTCAGTCCCTGGGTTGGGAAGATCCCCTGGAGGAGGAAATGGCAACTGACTCCAGTGACCTTGCCTGGAAAACCCCATGGACAGAGGAGCCTGACAGGCTACAGTCAATGGGATCACAAAGAGTCAGACACGACTGAGCATGCATGCATAAATAAGACATTCTGGAGATTTTTTTGGTCTTTCTTTTGTAAGGGAAGCCAAAACTTGACATTGTCATTTTTACCTAATTTGAGAACCACATCTCAGAAATGCATATATTGTGGCATTTAGATTTTATTTCTCTGTCTGAAATATTGTATTTTGACTTGTAAACCACACAGCTTACAGGGGAGAACTGCAAAATGGATAATCAGAGCATAAACCACAAAAAGTTGTAGGAGATATCAAGAGTATCTGGTTTAACCTACATTTTTCTTGTTTTTAGGTAAACCCATTTACAGGACTGTTTCACCTTGTTTAAAGCTTTGGGGACTTTGTTCTTGTCAGTGTTATAGTTCACAATATTGTTTACCTAAAATAGTGATCTTAGTAACTAAAGTGCATAAAAACATGCTTTTGATAAAGAGCATACAAGTTTCAAGCTGCAGAACAGTATTTCTACCTAAATAAGCAAAGAAGTTTTGAACTCCATCACCTCCTCTTTGATTACCTAGTGCTACTGCCCAGTAACAGCCAGTCTTCCCAAGCTATGTCAAATAAAGCAGGTCTACATATGCTGCAGATCTTAAAAGTCTGTGAATTTACACTGTAGAGTAGGTCCCTTGAGGCTCGAGCCACGTATAAATAGTGATGACACCATCAGGATGATTGGGTACATCTCTCCAATAGTACAAAGGGAGCTTTTTTTTTTTTTTATCACAAAAACAGTTAGCCAGCTGTTGCAGCATTTCCCTGACTACTTTCAAGACCATTTCTCTCTCTCCTTTGATGGAAACAGCCAGCTACCTTTCCCCAGCCTTCTCTGTTTTTGTGTCTCACACAGTATCTGGGATTTAACAGTGGAGAGATTTTGTGTTTGTGCTGTCACAAAACAGTCTGTCCCTGCCTGGAAGCAGCAGAAAATATGTATGTAAAGCACCATATATAAAAGGAGGCTGTCCCATGCTTGGCAAGAGAGAGATATGTGAACAGACACAAATAAGACTGTATTACTCATGCTTGCACTGGAAGACACATCGATCCTCATAGAATTAAGCTACAAGCAAAAATCTCATGCCATGAACCAAACTGTAATCAAGATTCTAAATGGAAATAAGACCCATACTGAATTTGGGCTCTTGATCGTTTAGCGCTTCCCCCATGGAGTCCATTCTAAATAACTTGATGTTCTTTGCTCTGAGGTTTCTATAAGAGCTAAAATAGCTAATTAAGATTTCTGAAAAGTAGAATACAATCCTAAATACCTAAGCCTATCAATATCCAGCAAATGACAGTCTCTGTGCTTCCCTCCTAAGCTAATTATTATTGAGTTACAGACTTTGAACATTTTCTTCATAACATTCTCAGGTATTTTCAGATTTCTCAGTCGTTTAACTTTTGTGATTACCTAGGGCCAAGTGTGTCCTATGGTAGGAAGTATACCCAATTTTATAGCCTCTCTTTTTATAATTTAACACATAATTACTGGTGGAAAAAAATGTTGTATGAATTGTATGTCAAAAGATGGTTACTATACCCTGAGAGAAAATTTAATTTTGATTTTTATATTTTTGATTCCAAATAATTGCATCTCCCCTAATAGATTGGGCTTCCCAGGTGGCTCAGAAGGTAAAGAATTTGCCTGCAATGCAGGAGATCCTGGAGAGATGGGTTTGATTCCTGGGTTGGGAAGAATCCCTGGAAGAGGGCACAGCAACCCACTCCAATATTTTTGCCTGTAGAATCCTCTGAACAGAGAAGCCTGGTGGGCTACAGTCCATAGGTGGCAAAGAGTTGGACACGACTGAAGCAACTGGGCACAGCACGCGCAGCACAGCACTAATAGATTAAATCTGGGCCAAGAGATGGCATTTTCAGACTGTTTTATGACTTTATATTCTCCAAAACCTTTTTTTTAGCAGAAAAAAGGCAGCCATCAATTCCTCATCTTAGCCTAAGCTGAATTCTGTCCACTAAACGCTTCATTAGAGGCGGATCACGCTGACTTTAAGTCAGCCTGTGAAAACATGTCTTGAGAGCTCTATCTGTGCTGTTCCGCGTGTTTGGGCAAACTCTTCGTCTGCTTTTATACATTTGCAGTTTTGGCTGCTCTGCTCCTCAGTCTTAATCCAAGAACTCCAGACATGCGCAGTGCTGAAACGTCCTCCCAGGGCTTGTAAGTTCTCCCTAGAGCCCCAGGCAGGTCTCATGCGTGCACTGCACGGGTGCTATCTGTGAGAGTCTGCCCTGCCTTCCTGGCTGGTCACTGATTCCACCAACTCCTGGCCCCTCTGGCTCTTGGGCAATGCCCATTCATTCCCCTCCAGCGCCACTGCCTGAGACAGACACTGTCTCAGTGCTAAGCTTTTGGGGTTTTCCAGCTCCCTGTCTTCTTTGAGCGTGTTTACAGTTAGCTTTCCTTCATCTGGCACACAGACAATGCCCGGACAGCCTTTGTCCGGTGACTGAAGCCCTCTTCAGACTGCCATCAGAGTAGTTACACGGCTTCCTACCCTTTAGATTGATCAGATGTGAGTTAGTCACCAGTTCACCAAGCTCCAGGGAACATTCCTATTGTGGAGGAAAAAGCCACCCTGCCCCCATCCCCTCTCCATGGATAGTTCTCTCCAAAAATCCTCTGCCGACATCCACCTGGATATTTAGGAATTTAGACAGTGTGGGTGAGGAATTGATTCACAAACTGGAATTGGCCACCTCCCAGGCAACACTTGCATGATGGCCACTCACCTAGTCTTGGAATGTTTATTGGACTCCAACAAAACTGTGTCTAAAATAGTTCCATTTCAAAATAATATTATCGATGTGTGAAACACTACAGAAATATTGGTAAGAGAATATTTCATTTTTGCTCCATGAAACTAAACAACTGGATTGACCAAATTACCACTATTGTGCAAAAGATCTCACAAAATAGGAACTCTGTTAACCATCAGGGATCAGTGAATTTTAAATAAGAAGGTATGAAGAAGCTAGTGATTAATATAACATGAAATAATTCTAGATTTTTAAAATATCAATTGGGAGCATTATTTGGAAAGGAGACCTTTTACGCTTTGCTTGGGTTTCTCCACTCCTACTTTATTGACTAAGCCAAAGCCTTTGACTGTGTGGATAACAACAAACTGTGGAAAATTCTTCAAGAGATGGGAATACCAGACCACCTGATCTGCCTCCTGAGAAATCTGTATGCAGGTCAAGAAGCAACAGTTAGAACTGTATATGGAACTACAGACTGGTTCCAAATCTGGAAAGGAGTACCTCAGGGCTGTATATTGTCACCCTGATTATTTAACTTATATGCAGAGTACATCATGCGAAATACCAGGCTTGGAATACAAGTTGGAATCAAGATTGCTGGGAGAAACATCAATAACCTTAGACATGCAGATGACATCACTGTTATGGCAGAAAGCGAAGAACTAAAGAGGCTCTTGATGAAAGTGAAAGAGGAGAGTGAAAATGTTGGTTTAAAGCTCAACATTCAGAAAGCTAAGATCATGGCATCTGGTCCCATCCCTTCATGGCAAATAGATGGGGAAACAATGGAAACAGAGAGAGACTTTGTTTTGGAGGGCTCCAAAATCACAGCAGATGGTGACTGTAGCCATGAAATTAAAGGACACTTGCTCCTTGGAAGAAAAGTTATGGCCAATCTAGACAGTATATTCAAAAGCAGACATTACTTTGCAGACAAAGTCTGTCTAGTCAAAGCTATGGTTTTTCCAGTAGTCATATACAGATATGAGAGTAGGACTATAAAGAAAGCTGATTGCCGAAGAATTGATGCTTTTGAACCATGGTGTTGGAGAAGACTCTTGAGAGTCCCTTGGACTGCAAGGAGATCCAACCAGTCCATCCTAAAGGAAATCAGTCCTGAGTATTTATTGGAAGGACTGATGCTGAAGCTGAAACTCCAATACTTTTGTCACCTGATGCAAAGAACTGACTCATTGGAAAAGACCCTGATGGTGGGAAAGATTGAAGGTGGGAGGGGAAGGGGACGACAGATGATGAGACTGTTGGATGGCATCACCAACTGGATGGACATGAGTTTGAGTAAACTCTGGGATTTGGTGATGGACAGAGAAGCCTGGCATGCTTCTCTGGGGTCACAAAGAGTCATAGACGACTGAGTGACTGAACTGAACTGAAGTGAGATTTCTCTACATTCCTATCCCCGTAAGGATAATCCAAGATCTATTTATTGGCAATGATGATTTAGTCGCTAAGTCATGTCTGATTCTTGCGATTCCATGGACTGTAGCCTGCCAGGCTCCTCTGCCCATGGAATTCTCCAGGCCAGAATACTGGAGTGAGTTGCCATTTCTTTCTCCAACTTATTAGCCAGATAGGGCTCAAAACTGTGACTTTCTTTAGGTTTTTATGGCCATTTTTAGGCACTGAAAATTTTCCCAGGCTCTAAATTCAAGGCTTAGCATATGGACAGAGGATCAAAGGAGAGAGAAGCAAGGAAAGGATAAAGATGCAAAATTCTTGCGGCTCAAACAAAACTGCACCTGCATTCAAGCTGCAGTTTGCTGTCTGAGCAGTGGTCCTCTTAGCCATGTATTGTTCTCTGCCATGAAAGAAATGGTGGTTGCCTTTCACCCCTATGTTTCCCGCTACAGATTAGGAGCTATATTAAAACCCTCTGAATCTTGTTCATGAATTTTTCTTTTCTCTCCAAAAAGGCCTTTCTTTCTTTTTCTCTTTCCTCTCTTCCTTCTCTCCTTGCTCCTATCCACTCTCTCCCTTTCTTTCTTCCTCATTTTCTAATCAAAAATCTCTCTCTTCCCATCAGTACATGAACTTTCATCCTGTTTCTCTCCTTGTAGTTTTCAGGTAGATTCCCAAAGTGAGCCTTACACATAACGCTAGTGATCCATCCTTCTCCCTGTCTTTATCTTTCTCTTGTGATATAGCCAAATGCCCTTTGAGGTTTCAAACTGTCAGGCTGGTCAAACTGGAACACTGGTACCTAGAAAAATTTCACCGAGAAATTTTCACAGGTATGACAAACTAAATTTTGCTATCTACTTAAAAGAAGAAAAATGCATTTGCCTTTATTTCTGGTTGCATCCAACAAATTTATTATTTTCTATTGTCTGATAAAATGTATCCCATATCACTTTATGCATTGCATTAGAAAGATAATTTTATACTGAGCACCACCTGCAGAAAACATAAAAGTGTTCGAGCTATCCTTGAACTGGTGAATAATTTGCAGCAAAAATGTCCAAATAAAATCAACCTTCAGCAGTTCAGCCTGTCACTAATTCTAATAGGATGACTGTCTTAGCCTGTCTAAAACTGCATTTTTTCATCTCATCATGTTTAGGTCAGCATCGTTAATAGGCACAAAACCAGTACTTTATGCAATTTCAGAAATAAGAAAAGTAATGACTATTTAATTTCAATAATAGTAATAAAATACAAGCTTATGAATAGGATATTTTATGTACTAAAATAATCATGTTGAATGAAAAATAAGAATTAAAATGCAAATAAAATTACTACTGAAAGGAGAGACTTAAATCATGAACTTCATCTATAGCAGTACAAGTTATTAGGGAAAAACCAATAAATATACAGCCTACTTTTAAATAAATTGGAAATACAATTAATCAGAAAAGATTTGTTAACCTTTCTAGGGTATAAGTTAGTGTAAGTGCTTTCCTGGTGGCTCACTGATAAAGAATTCTCCTGCCAATCAGGAGACCTAGATTGGATCCCTGGGTTGGGAAGATCCTCTGCAGGAGGAAATGACAACCTACTCGGTGTTCTTACCTGGGAAATCCCATGGACAGAGGAGCGTGGCAGGCTACAGTCCATGTGCTCACAAAGACTTGGACACAACTGAGTGACTAAACAATAAGTTAGTGTAAGCTTTGGCAAGGCTATTTGAAATGAGTCAAGTGGTGTACAAAATGATGGAATAGAGTCAGTTGAATAATAAATAGAAGGAGTGGAGAGGAAAATGAAAATGAAAGGAGAGAGAAAGAGAAGGGGATGGGGAAGGAGGAAGAGGACTTAGGACATACTCAGTGGAAGCTCCAGAATTCCCATCTAGGAAAGGCTTAGATGGCAATCTGCCTGGGAAAAGGTGAGCTTAATTCTCTAGTTGTTAGATAAAATTCTGACAATCATGTATTTGAACTTCCTGTCCCTCCTAGAGTTATTCACAGAATTTTGAATATTATGTCCAACACAGAAAATAGTATTACCAATTTCATACCTTATTGAAAGTGAAAGTCACTCATTCTTGTCTAACCCTTTGCTACTCCATGGACTGTAGCCTGCCAGGCTCCTCTGTCCATGTAATTCTCCAGGCAAGAATACTGGAGTAGGTTCCCTTCTGGAAGGGATCTTCCCAACCCAGGGATCAAATCTAGGTCTCCCACATTGCAGGCAGATTCTTTACCATCTGAGCCACCAGGAAAGCCCAAGAATCGTGGGTAGTCAATCCTTTTTCCAGTGACCTTCCTGACCCAGAAATTGAACCAGGGTCTCCTGCATTGCAGGTGGATTCTTTGCCAGCTGAACTACCAGGGGAGCCTCTATTGTCCCTATTACTTATTCTTAAATTGATTATTTTTAATGATTTAAGTAGTCACAGAGATACTTATTCCTAAATCAACACAGATTAATGGTGAGAAGAAACTAACACCCTTTTTCTTTTCTTTTCTTTTTTTTAAATTTTTATTTTAACTTTAGTTTACTTTACATTACTGTATTGGTTTTGCCGAACATTGACATTAATTCACCACGAGTGTACATGCGTTCCCAAACACAAATCCCCTCCCATCTCCCACCCCATACCATCTCTCTGGGTCCTCTCCTTGCACCAGTCCCAAGCATCCTGCATCCTGCATTGGACATCGACTGGCGATTCGTTTCTTACATGATAGTATACATGTTTCAATGCCGTTCTCCCATCTCATCCCACCCTCTCCCTCCCTCTCTCCCCCAGAGTCCAACAGTTCACTCTATAGATCTAGTCTCTTTTGTTGAATTCATACTTTAATTTTGACAGTCGTAACTAGGTGCTTTGCAGTAATACTTTAACAAAGGGATTATTAGCTCCATTTTATAGTTTATTAAATGGAAATTCAGATAATTTAATTCATTAGCCAGCTAGGGTCTCACAATTTGGAATTCATGATTCATGATACAGCTGTGGTTTCGTGGACTAGTCCTCCTCACCACAGTACCTTTACTTAACGAGCTTGCTTGCTCATGATTCTCTTAGTCTGTAGGCATCCTCCACATGTGCTCTGACAGAGCCATCATAAAAATGTAAATGTTGGGTTAATATGCTTTCTATGTTATTATCTGCACCCCATAACTAAACTGACTATATTTACTTGAAAAGTTATCTAAGAATCATTCAACTGCAGCCAAAACAATTGCAGTGGATCCCACAATGCAGCACCCAGATCTCCTGAACGGACTGAAACACTTTCTTTCCCAGCTGCTCAGAGTGCTGGTGGCTAAGAGTACTCAAGCAAGTATGTCTTCAGGACTTACTCATAGTCATGCTCCATTTCCAGAAGCAGTCTGTGTCTAATGACGCATTAATAGAAGAATATAAAGATCCTTGCATCAATCTCAGACAGCTTTCAAGGGTCATCTCAACAAGAGGGCTCCCAGGAGGATTAGCTGAGTCCTCTAACATAAAACTTATTGCAGTTAAATCTCTTCCTCTACTTGATCAATACCACTTCCTTTACTTTCTTCTTGGTGTTGATTCCGGGAGAATGTCCCAGCAAATGTCCTCAATGCACAGGTTTGTCTCAGGGGATGCCTCTGGGAACTCATTGTGAAATAGGTGGTGCTGGAGTGTTCTGAAAACACAACCCTAAAAATCAATTTTTGAAGCTGAATCTCTGGCTGGTGAGAAGAGCCCTATCATTGGTGGTCGGTGTAGAGACAGCCTTTTGTGTGAGATAAGTGGGACATTTGTCAAAACTCGTACAGGTTGTGAATTTGGATGCTGTACTTCGAGAAGGAAAATGCATTAGTAGATGCAATGTATAAAGTAGTTAAGAAATACAGAGCAATCATGATTACAAGGATGATGGAATGTGATGACTGCTATTGGGGACAATTGATGATTTGAAAAAGACAATGAAATGCTGAAGGTGACTAATCACAAATTAAGGACTAAATATGAAAGACAGTTGGCCTCAAAGGCAGCAAGTAAAGAGACTTATCTTTCCAACTAGAGAGTTCGCTGTGCCTTTACATTCTTGACACTTCTAGTTCATCCAGTTCAATTAATATGGTGTCAGTGATGCAGTGGATACGTGTGATGTTTGTGGGATGTCTTCATAGTTCTATTAAGCCTCTCCCAGTTATTTCAGACTCTGCGTGCTAAGAGGCCAACAGACAAGAATGATGAATCAATGTTTTCACAGATGCAATCCACCTTAAACTTAAGGAGGTGTTAGAGATGCTACTATATAGGAGTGAATAGTATGTTTGGTACCAATTAAATAACCATGCACAAATTGTTTAATTTCTATGGCTCAATTTCCTCATCTATAAAATGGAGATAGTAATAGTGGGAATAATAAATGTCATTGTGAGAATTAAATAAATTAATACAGAATTGAGAATAATTTTAGATATATAATATGATATACAAGTACTGCATAATTTTAGCTCTCATTGTTTCTATGACTTTTACCTAAATTTCACTGCTCACATTTTTAAAAAGGATATCATACTTCTGTTTCATTAGTGACATCATATTTTCAATAATTTTATATTTTGCTGCTATAGGCCTTATTTTCACCTTATGGATTTTTGCAACTAAAATATGACTTTCAGAGACAAGTAATATATTTCTAGGCACTGATCCACAACTCAGTTGAATATTACCACATTAATGGTCAATGCTGGCTATGGTTGTCTTCTGGTTAGCTAAACATTTCTAAGTATTGTGATGGAGAACACAAAGGCCAAAAAAAATTATTTTCTAGATTTTCCCATTAAGGATCAAAAAGTACAAAGTATACCTTGACTGGAAGGAGAACCAACCAGTCCGTTCTAAAGGAGATTGGTCCTGGGTGTTCTTTGGAAGGAATGATGCTAAAGCTGAAACTCCAGTACTTTGGCTACCTCATGTGAAAAGTTGACTCATTGGAAAAGACTCTGACCCTGGGAGGGATTGGGGGCAGGAGGAGAAGGGGACGACAGAGGATGAGATGGCTGGATGGCATCACCAACTCGACGGACGTGAGTTTGAATGAACTCCAGGAGCTGGTGATGGACAGGGAGGCCTGGTGTGCTGCAATTTCATGGGGTCACAAAGAGTCGGACATGACTGAGTGACTAAACTGAACTGAACTGATACCTTGACTTTGCTAATCATGATGAGGATTTTCTAACTTATGATTATACAATACTTCATATACCATATATGTCTGAAACCTGCATCTGATAACTTATAGTATTGACAGCCTAAATGTTAGGCACACACTATTTCCTAGATCAGTAGATCTCAAAGAGAAGATCAGATGGATGTAAAAATCCTAAGTAAATGATATTAAGCTCCTCTCTTCCACAGCCTCACTCTATCATATACAATAACCATTCCCACCTAGGGACAGGTGAGAATGTTTGACATGGCAAACGGACAAGTCCCCCCAGAGACTTCTAACAATTCCCCATGCCCAGCATCCACTCCTCCATTTTTCTGGTTAAAAACTCTGATTCAGAGCCTTTTCTTTCCTTCTGTTCCTAATTCTCTTCCAAGGAAAGTTATTCAGACTCTTTAAAGCTACTCTATCTGTATAGTTTATCATTCATATTTCTTGAGATTTTTCTTTCTGCATTAGATAAAATTTTATAATCTCATTATCTATAATATATCAAATCTGGCTGTTTCTCAAGATCTTGACTCAGAAACTTTCCCTAGAAAGTTTATCCTTTTCTGACAAACAAAAAATTACTTTCTCTTTTCTCTATTCCTTGATAGAACTTTATTTAAAAAGCCACTAAGATATATAGATGAAAGTGAAAGTGAAGTTGCTCAGTCGAGTCCGACTCTTTGCAACCCCATGGACTGCAGCCTACCAGGCTCAACCGTCTATGGGATTTTCCAGGTAAGAGTACTGGAGTGGGTTGCCATTTCCTCCAGGGGATCTTCCTGACCCAGGGATCAAACTTGGCTCTCCCACATTGTAGGCAGACGCTTTACCGTCTGAGCCACCAGGGAAGTCCAAGATATATGACCATTGATATGCTATTTTTATGTATTCTTTGAAGACAGAGCTCTACCTTATTCAATCATATGTCCCCTATATTTGCTCTAATGCCTGGGACATAAAAAACTTACTTATATACTTTTTCCATTTTTCTTTATGGAGTCAACATAATAGGATGTGGTAATTCTTGGCCTTCTCTGTGTACAAGTATCACCAGGGGAATCTGTCTTAAAGTAAGTTTCTAGCCTGTCCTAGAAGAGAATTTAATTTGATGGATCAGGGAAAGAGCTAAGGATGGCTTTTTCTGTAGCCACCCCAGGTGATTCTAATAATGATGGTCATTTAGGACAGTGGAAGAAACAACAGTCTCGAGTCAAGTTCACAGCTTCACAAATCTAGAAACTAGAGTTTGCCAGTAAACCTAAAGACAATCAGGATCAGAGTAACTAATTCACAATAAATGTGATCATAATGTTAATTAATAACTTAAAATGAGAAATAAAACTATAGAAAGATTTATCAAATAAACAGTTAATTTTCTCTCATAGGAAAATTAACAAGAAATCAGTTCAGTTCAGTCACTCAGCCCTGTCCAACTCTTTGTGACCCCATGGACTGCAGCATGCCAGACCCCCCTGTCCAAAACCAACTCCCAGGGTTTACCCAAACTCAAATCCATTGAGTCAGTAATGCCATTCAACCATCTCATCCTCTGTCATGCCCTTCTTCTCCTGCCTTCAATCCTTCCCAGCATCAGGGTCTTTTCAAACAAGTCAGTTCTTCGCATCAGGTGGCCAAAATATTGGAGTTTCAGCTTCAACATCAGTCCTTCCAATGAACACTCAGGACTGATTTCCTTTAGGATGGACTGTTTGGATCTCCTTGCAGTCCAAGAGACTCTCAAGAGTCTTCTCCAACACCACAGTTCAAAAGCATCAGTTCTTCGGCACTCAGCTTTCTTTATAGTCCAACTCTCATATCCGTACATGACTACTGGAAAAACCATAGCCTTGACTAGATGGACCTTTGTTGGCAAAGCAATGTCTCTGCTTTTTAATATGCTGTCTAGGGTGGTCATAACTTTCCTTCCAAGGAGTAAGCATCTTTTAATTTCATGGCTGCAGTCACCACCTGCAGTGATTTTGGAGCCCAAAAAAATAAAGTCAGACACTGTTTCCATTGTTTCCCCATCTATTTGCCATGAAGGGATGAGACCAGATACCACGATCTTTGTTTTCTGAATGTTGAGCTTTAAGCCAACTTTTTCCCTCTCCTCTTTCATTTTCATCAAGAGGCTCTTTAATTCTTCACTTTCTGCCATAAGGGAGATATCATCTCCATTTCTGAGGTGATTGATATTTCTCCCAGCAATCTTGATTCCAGCTTGTGCTTAATCCAGCCCAGATTTCTTACGATGTATTTTGCATATACGTTAAATAAGCAGGGTGACAATATACAGCCTTGACTATATATTGTACTCCTTTCTTTCCCGATTTGGAACCAGTCTGTTGTTCCATGTCCAGTTCTAACTGTTGCTTCCTGACGTGCATACAGGTTTCTCAAGAGGCTGGTCAGGTGGTCTGGTATTCCCATCTCTTTCAGAATTTTCCACAGTTGATTGTGACCCACACAGTCAAAGGCTTTGGCATAGTCAATAAAGCACAAATAGATATTTTTCTGGAACTCTCTTGTTTTTTCAGTGATCCATCAGATGTTGGCAATTAGATCTCTGGTTCCTCTGCCTCTTCTAACACCAGCTTGACCATCTGAAAGTTCATGGTTCACGTACTATTGAAGCCTGGCTTGAAGAATTTTTAGCATTACTTTACTAGCATGTGAGATGAGAGCAATTGTGCAGTAGTTTGAGCCTTCTTTGGCATTGCTTTTCTTTTGGACTGGTATGAAAACATTTTTTCCAGTCTTGTGGCCACTGCTGAGTTTTCCAAGTGTGCTGACATATTGAGTGCAGCACTTTCACAGCATCATCTTTTGGAATTTGAAATAGCTCAACTGGGATTACATCACCCCCACTACCTTTATCTGTAGTGATGCTTCCTAAGGCCCACCTGACTTCACAACCCAGGATGTCTGGCTCTAGATGAGTGATCACACCATCGTGATTATCTGGGTCATGAAGATCTTTTTTGTACAGTTATTCAGTGTGTTCTTGGCACCTCTTCTTAATATCTTCTGCTTCTGTTAGGTCCATATCATTTCTGTCCTTTTTTGTGCCCATCCTTGCGTGAAATGTTCCCTTGGTGTGTCTAATTTTCTTGAAGAGATCTCTAGTCTTTCCCATTCTATTGTTTTCCTCTATTTCTTTGCACTGATCACTGAGGAAGGCTTTCTTATCTCTCCTTATGAGATTAAAATCAGAAAATTGTGCCATGAGCTAGGCCAGTTATACAGGTAATGTTCCAATAAATGGCCTATTTGAACTTGCTTTATAAATAAGAAAATGATATACAATAAATGTCATAATTATTTTTATAAAGTTTTCTTAAACAAAGAAGTGTAAGTGTTAATTTATTTTAAGTAGAGGAGTTCCAATTTTGCTGCAGTTTGGTCTTTTGCTTCGATTAGAACGCAATTTCTGGGAAGGGTACTGTGCATTTTCACTTGGCAGATGAAGGAATTTTATCTTCATGCGAGTCCCAGGTGGTGCTAGTGGTAAAGAACCTCCTGCTAATGCAGGAGACATAAGAGTCATGGGTTCAATCCCTGGGTTCGAAAAATCCCCCGGAGAAGGGCAAGTCACTCTCGTGTTCTTGCCTGGAGAATCCCATGGACAGAGAAGCCTGGTGGGCTACAATGCATGGGGTCACCAGGAGTCGGGCAAGACTGAAGCAACTTAGCACTCAGCATGCACACACACACAGACACTAAAAATCCATGCCGAAGTTAGAAAAATGGAAACAAGAGGTCTTTACATATTGCAGGGGCAACTACAGAAAGACAAAACAGAGGCTGTTTGTCCTGGCACCATCATCATCAGGAGTTCAATGGGAAACTCTAAGCAAATATCCCCTGGCAAGTGAACCCCCAAAAAAGCATCAAGCTTCTGCCTAACAAAATAAGAATCCTTGAGAAGTACTTCCCAAAGCAACAAAACATACCCTCCCCCCCCCCCCCCCACAAAAACANAAAAAAAAAAAACAAGGGGAAAACAGATTTGGGCAAGAAGAAAATAGAGGAAAACCCTAGACAAAGGTCCAAAGAAGGCAGCTTTGTTCCTCTGGAAACTCACATTAATATGCTCTAGAAAACACCTTTATCTTCTCTTTTTTTCCTCTTGAATCAGTTTAAAATAAAAGTATGGAGCCAAAAGTGCTAACATTTCAACTTTTGCTTGTTGAGATTTAAGTGGATTTTCATGAGTAAAATATGCTAAATAGCCAAACCTTTGCACTATCTACTTGACATTACAGTTTAATTTTCAGAAGATAAGGGCAAATAGCAATTTCAGTCTGTAGAATCAGTGGGATAAAATCACCACTGAGAAAATTATATGTGCAGTAGCTTTTGTAACATGTCTCTAGAATATCAGAGATTAAAAACTAGGAGATTTGAAAATGAAAAAAGAAAACATTAAATTGAGAAAATATTTCATTTGCACAAAAGCTACTGATGCACATAAACAAGAATCTTTAAAATGTCATCCTGGTAGATGTTAACATTCGGGATATATTATTCACTTTAAAAAAACTCTACAAATGGAGGATTTGCTATTCAAAAAATTAAGGACTTTGTATATAATTCTTTTCACTTCTCTGTCACTAATTTACTGAAGGACCTTGGTAGCAAGTCTCTTAACTGCTCTAAGTCTCAGTTTCCTTCTCACTTTCAAAAGATAAAAGAATTCTACAAATCTGTGGCCTCAGATAAACAATTAGTATGTGGGAGATAAAAGATGGCTAAAGAATCTTTGTTATCCCTCCCCCTGAGATGTGGAGCCAAATTCCAAATGAATGTCAGCTGGCTTTAGGAATTGCTAAGTGAGGAGGCCTCTGATAGCCACACAGTCACAGGAAGAGCAAAGATAGCCAGCACCCATGTGCTCCAGCATCCCAGGCCACCTGACAGATACATGAGTAGAGAAGACCTCAGATAACTCCAGGCCAGCTGTAATTTGACTGCAATCATAACAGAGATCCCAAACAATAACTGGCCAGCTGACCCAGTCAACCAAAAAATGTGAGAAAGAATAATAAACTGTTTGAAGATACTATATTTTGACATAGCCTATTGCATTTCAATAGATAACTGGAGGGCTTCTTTGGTGGCTCAGACGGTAAAGAATCTGCAATGCAAGGGATCCAGGTTCATTCCCTGGGTTGGGAAGATCCCTTGGAGAAGGAAATGAGTGTGAAATTTTTGCAAAACTCTGGTTTTCTACAGTAGACTTCACAAGTAGCTTCTGTAAAACTCTAGGGTACTATGAGATGCTGCTAATGGGTTCCCCAGTAGAGAGCAGTTTTTGGGAATAAGCATAAATTTTGAGCTTCAAAAGTTGCAATGCTTGTGCACAAAGTGATGGACAGTGACCAACAGCTTTGTTATGAATTTCTTTATTGACTCCATATGGAAGAAAATAACAGAGCTGTGTATTTGGTTAATTCCATTCTCCATTTTTGGCACGGAACCTGTTGACAAATTAATGCTTTCTGTATTACAAGAAGGGGATGATGTTAGGTTGATGATAAAAACCTCTCCTTCCCAAATTATTTTTCTCAATTTCTTGTTGTACATAATTGCCAGATTTGCAGGCATGAACAACCTCTGTTAGTATAATGGAATTATGAGGGAAATTTTCATTATAAAGAAAAAAATCATCATATCCTTAGCTTTATTTGCCTCTTTTCTGTTGTTGAACACATCGCAATACATGACTTGTGTAGATTAGAAATAAATTAAAATGGGACAGTTTTTAAATTTTTTGCAATACTTTTCATTTAGTTATTTTTATATCTCTCTATTTTATATTTCTTTTGTTTTTGCTGTTGTCATTTAGTCACTAAGTTGTGTCCCACTCTTTGAAACCCATGGATTGTAACCCACCAGGATCCTCTGTCCCATGGGATTCTCCAGGAATGAAAACTGAAACAGATTGCCATTTCCTTCTTCAGGGCATCTTCCTGACCCAGGGATCAAACCTGAGTCTCCTTCATCACAGGTGGATCTTTACCACTGAGCCATGGGGGAAGCTCATTACTATTTTCTATTTTACCAAAGTTTCTGAAGATTCAGTGTGTTCATGTTTGATGATAAGGTATATGAGAGAAGAGAAATTTAGATCTGTCCTAAAAGAGTATTCTGATAAAGCTCATGATGAAGAAAATGAAGACCTCAATCACAAATTGTATAAGCTAATTTACTTATGACAAGTGAGTTCAGTTCAGTTCAGTCACGCAGTCATGTCTGACTCTTTGCGACCCCATGAATCACAGCAAGCCAGGCCTCCCTGTCCATCACCATCTCCCGGAGTTCACTCAGATTCACGTCCATCGAGTCAGTGATGCCACCCAGCCATCTCATCGTGGGTCGTCCCCTTCTTCTCCTGCCCCCAATCCCTCCCAGCATCAAAGTCATTTCCAATGAGTCAACTCTTCACATGAGGTGGCCAAAGTACTGGAGCTTCAGCTTTAGCATCAGTCCTTCCAAAGAAATCCCAGGCTTGATCTCGTTCGGAATGGACTGGTTGGATCTGCTTGCAGTCCAAGGGACTCTCAAGAGTCTTCTCCAACACCACAGTTCAAAAGCATCAATTCTTCGGCGCTCAGCCTTCTTCACAGTCCAACTCTCACATCCATACAAGACTACTGGAAAAGCCATAGCCCTGACTAGACGGGCTTTAAGCCAACTTTTTCACTCTCCTCATTCACTTTCATCAAGAGGCTTTTTAGCTCTTCTTCACTTTCTTCCATAAGGGTGGTGTCCTCTGCATATCTGAGGTGATTGATATTTCTCCCAGCAATCCTGATTCCAGCTTGTGTTTCTTCCAGTCCAGCATTTCTCCTGATGTACTCTGCATATAAGTTAAATAAGCAGGGTGACAATATACAGTTTGACGCACTCCTTTTCTTATTTGGAACCAGTCTGTTGTTCCATGTCCAGTTCTAACTGTTGCTTCCTGACCTACATATAGGTTTCTCAAGAGGCAGGTCAGGTGATCTGGTATTCCCATCTCTCTCAGAATTTTCCACAGTTTATTGTGATCCACACTGTCAAGGGCTTTGGCATACTCAATAAAGCATAAGTAGTTGTTTTTCTGGAACTCTCTTTCTTTTCCCATGATCCAGCGAATATTGGCAATTTGATCTCTGGTTTCTGTCTTTTCTAAATTCAGCTTGAACATCAGGGAGTTCACAGTTCACGTATTGCTGAAGCCTGGCTTGGAGAATTTTGAGCATTACTTTACTAGAATGTGAGATGAGTGAAATTGTTTGGTAGATTGAGCATTCCTTGGCATTGCCTTTCTTTGGGATTGGAATGAAAACTGACCTTTTACAGTCCTGTGTCTGCTGCTGAGTTTTCCAAATTTGCTGGCATATTGAGTGCAGCACTTTCACAGCATCATCTTTTAGGATTTGAAGTAGCTCAACTGGAATTCCATCACCTCCACTAGCTTTGTTCATAGTGATGCTTTATAAGGCCCACTTGACTTCACATTCCAGGATATCTGGCTCTAGGTGAGTGATCACACCATCGTGATTATCCGGGTCATGAAGATCTTTTTTGTACAGTTCTTCCGTGTACTCTTGCCTCCTCTTCTTAATATCTTCTGCTTCTGTTAGGTCCAGACCATTTCTGTCCTTTATTGAGCCCATCTTTGCAATAAAATGTTCCCTTGGTATCTCTAGTTTTCTTGAAGAGATCTCTAGTCTTTCCCATTCTGTTGTTTCTCTATTTCTTTGCATTGATTGCTGAAGAAGGCTTTCTTATCTCTTCTTGCTATTCTTTGGAACTCTGCATTCAGATGCTTATATCTTTCCTTTTCTCCTTTGCTTTTTCCTTCTCTTCTTTTCACAGCTATTTCTAAGGCTTCCCCAGACAGCCATTTTGCTTTTTTGCATTTCTTTTCCATGGGGATGGTCTTGATCCCTGTCTCCTGTACA
>SJYQ01003971.1:201853-229334 GCA_006410935.1 Redunca redunca
TGAAATTGAAATCTACCAAGCCTTCTTTTAGAAGAAATAAATGTCATTTTGTCTTGAGACAGTGGTTCAACAGAAATTTGCTATGTGTACCTTATGACTATGTAAAACTTATAAGATGGGAAGAAAAAAGTTAATGTTGTGAAAAGTAAAATTAATTTATTATTTTTTCTAAAAAATTTGACTAAAATTACTTTCACTTTTTTAAAGTCTTATAGGTTTTTTTTAAAGTCTTTTTATTTTATATCAGAGTATAGGCAATTAATAATGTGTGATAGTCTCAGGAGCACATCAAAACAACCAGCCCAATACATAAACACATATCCATTCCCTTTCATTTTTAAACAAAAAATACTATGCTTGAATCTGTTATACAACTTATCTCATTCACAAACACAATGAAGAAACATGCAATGACACTTTTAGATTAATATGGATAAGGTTAGAAAACTTACGTAAGATTCTTTTTTATTTTTAATGAGAAATTGAAACTTCTTACACCTACAGCAGCCACTTGTTTTAGCAATTATAATCTTTGTAGAGGGTGGAATCATACAAAATGAACAGGCTAATAAGTTAGCTATAATAAATAGAAACATATTTGAAAATGGTATCCTGATGCAAAAGAACACTGGAATTTACTATAAGATTTTTTGATCTATAACTTACTGATCAATAAAATATACTGTGAGATATAGATATCATAGCTTTATGCAGGACTTTCCTGAGTTTTGTGTATTCTTCCAGAATAAAAAGATTAAGAGATTAATTTAGAGTGATGATTTAAAAAATAGCACCATGGCATAGTTTTATAATGAGAATTAAGGTATAGTAGTATGTTGTTCCATGTCCAGTTCTAACTGTTGCTTCCTGACCTGCATATAGGTTTCTAAAGAGACAGGTCAGGTGGTCTGATATTCTCATCTCTTGAAGAATTTTCCACAGTTTTTTGTGATCCACACAGTCAAAGAACTGGGCATGGAACAACAGACTGGTTGTTCCAAATAGGAAAAGGAGTACGTCAAGGCTGTATATTGTCACCCTGCTTATTTAACTTCTATGCAGAGTTCATCATGACAAACACTGGGCTGGAAGAAACACAAGCTGGAATCAAGATAGCTGGGAGAAATATCAATAACCTCAGATATGCAGATGACACCACCCTTATGGCAAAAAGTGAAGAGGAACTAAAAAGTCTCTTGATGAAAGTGAATGAGGAGAGTGAAAAAGTTGGCTTAAAGCTCAACATTCAGAAAACGAAGATCATGGCATATGGTCCCATCACTTCATGGGAGATAGATGGGGAAAGAGTGGAAACAGTGTCAGATTTATTTATTGGGGCTCCAAAATCACTGCAGATTCTGATTGCAGCCATGAAATTAAAAGACTCTTACTCCCTGGAAGGAAAGTTATGACCAACCTAGACAGTATATTGAAAAGCAGAGATATTACTTTACCAACAAAGGTCTGTCTAGTCAAGGCTATGGTTTTTCCAGTGGTCATGTATGGATGTGAGAGTTGGACTGTGAAGAAAGCTGAGCGCCAAAGAATTGATGCTTTTGAACTGTGGTGTTGGAGAAGACTCTTGAGAGTCCCTTGGACTGCAAGGATATCCAACCAGTGCATCATAAAGGAGATCAGTCTTGAGTGTTCATTGGAAGGACTGATGCTGAAGCTGAAATTCCAATACTTCAGCCACCTCATGCAAAGAGTTGACTCATTGGAAAAGACCCTGATGCTGGGAGGGATTGGGGGCAGGAGGAGAAGGGGACAACAGAGGATGAGATGGCTGGATGGCACCAGTGACTCAATGAACATGAATTTGAGTGAACTCCAGGAGTTGGTGATGGACAGGGAGGCCTGTCGTGCTGCAATTCATCGGGTCGAAAAGAGTTGGACACAACTGAGCGACTGAACTGAACTGAACTGAGTATGTTGTTCCCTGGTGTCAAACAAATTTAACACTGCAACTTGATGAACTCCTCCAAAATAGCTGCTCTTGCTGAAGGAAGAAATGAAGGAAGGGAGGAAGGAAAAAGGGAAAGGGAGAAGAAAAAGAAAGGGAAGAGAGGAAAAGAGTGAGCAAAAGAGAAAAAGAGAGACACTGTGAAAGTATGACAATAACAACAACAAAACTGAGCTGAACAGTCAATCACTGTGCTACAATTGTGTTTTTGAAAGGACATGTACACATTCATATTTAAATAGCCATGGAATACTCCTAGAAAGATGCCTAGTTCAATGTTTACCTAAAGGGAAAGAGTCTGGGGGTTTGGGGTCCAAGATCTACTTTTCATTTTTGTATCTCCACTGTTTGAAATATTTTTTAGGAATGTCTAGCTCTCTCATAGAAATCTGGTTAACAATAGCAAGTCCACTTTAGTAATGGCTTTAGTCTCCAGGCAACCATCCTAGGTTTAAGATGAAGAAAGACATCAGTCTGACTTGTTGGGATTGAGAGCAAACAAGGAATCAGATGAAGGATTCAGGAGCAGAGGAATTGAGTGAGAAAGGAGTAAACACTGAGGAGTTGGAAGAATATGACAAATTGTACAATATGATTCCTCACTCCTAATTCCTTCTGATCCTGAAGAAAATTTACTTTGAATGTGGTTGAATTTCTTGTAAAACCTGAAAAACATGCCACATGAGATCATGAGATGAAGTTGGGAAGAAGTGGGAGAAACATAGTGGATATCTTGGTTGACTGAATCAAATAATCAAGGACTTTATTTCGTACCTACAGAGAGACAAAGGCGGAAGGAAAGACAAAAAGAAGGAAGGGAGGAAGGAAAAAGGGAAGAGAGGAAAAGAGTGAGGGAGAGAAAAAAGGAGAGAAGGGAGGGAGGTAAAATGAAACAGGAAGAGAAAAAGAAAGGCAGAGAAAGAAAGGAAGGTAAAGAAAGAGAAAAGGAAACAAATTAAGTGCTTTGAGAGAAATTCAGTGCTAGGCCAAACCTAATCAAATGCAAATATGCTCATGTTCTGTAAAGAAATGAACTAAAAGAACTAAAAGTCAGGGACCAGGTACTTGACACTTCCGGAACTAAGCAGAAGGAGAGGAGTGAGTCAGCCCAGAGGATAGAAGATCCCAGTGGGGAGAAGAAGGGGTGGGACGTAGAGAAATATAGATGCCACTAACTACTCCTTCAGAGAAACAAATTTGGAGAAGATATGAGAAAAAAAGGTGTTGGACAATGGGAGAGACAGTGACATAAAATAATGGAGAAGCTTGTAGAGATATTAGCTGAGGCTGAAGTGAGCCAGTTTTCATGTAATAAGCATGAGTAATAGGAAGGGAAGAGATACAGGAACATGCTGGTGAAGTCTATCGTCTTTGAAATATGGTGTAGACTGGATGCAAAGGAGATTCCCCAGAGAGGAACAGTCAGGAGTAACAGAGATCCTCTTGCATTATCTGAAGTATAGTCTTATCTGAATGAAAAAGTGTAGAAATTTTAGCACTTCCACCTTCAAAGAACTAAGCAGCCCTTATTTAGGCCAGGGGTGGGCAGAAAAATAAAGTGGTAAACAAGGAACTGAAACTAGAGACTACTATTCAAATCCAAATTCATGCACAAAGTAGAAAGTTTAAATGAAGTGGCAGGGTACCTGTAATGAGTAGGGGTATTTTTAGCACAGTTGTTAAACTTTAACTTAATGATTGAGCATGTGTGGGGCTAAAGAGAACTTACAGGTGGAGGGAACAAGAGGAATGTGAAAGTGGAAACTCCAAAGTCCTAAGACCAGTGACTTGGGAGAATATGCTTATTGCTGCTTCCTTTTATGAAGGCATTAAGAATTACTCAGTCATGGAGTGGAAGGACATGCTGCTTAGCTCTGTCTCACCACACCTTTACTATTTATATGCATGGAGCCAACTTTGCCTTTTTTCGTTCCCTATGGACACAAAGGTCAGCACAGTACCTTGAATAAAACAGATTCCTGATAAATATTGAAATGAATAAATAGGAGAAAACCCTTATCGCGTTGATCCTTGTTTCTGTTCCTTCACTCAAAAGAAAATTATAATCTAAAGTTTAGTTTAGGATGGAATTAATATTATATTTCTACCAGCCATCTGTATTCTATTCTTATATTTGAGGCAGCAATCACATACTCATAAGGTAAAAATCTAAAGCCTGAAACCATTAATTTCCATGTGAAAAGTCTTGATAGGAAAATGTCCAACAATAAACTGAAAAGAGACTGGCTTTCATTGGCTGTTCCTTTTTCCATACATACATCCATTTCTCTGCTGCAAAATGGCCACATGAGTTTTCTGTATCAATAGCTTTCCAAAATATCTTAATATTTTATAGGTGTTCTTACTAAGTTATAGTTTCTTAACTATTCTCAGGTTTGTAATTTTAGAACAAACCTGGTAATTCCTATATTAATTTATGTTTGATGGCACCATGCTGGGGCTTTGTACGTCTTAGAAATGTTTCTAAACCTGAACATATAAGCTGCAGTGGATTAGAGTAGCCTCTTTAATTTTGTGTTGTCACTTCATTCTGTGTCAGTTTCTACTCTGTCATCATTCAAGTTTGCCTAACTTATACTTGCTAAGTTTCCTTGGCAATTAACTTCTCTGAAGGGCCATGCCAGATCCTTTAATCTTTTCAAAAGTTTGCTTTTCCTTAGTCATAATTAAACAATAATTTTAAACTCTACATGATCCCAGCTAAGAAGATGTAGGTAATAAAATGAATCTTTTTTTGTTCTGATATCTGAACTTCATACTGGACCACTTATAAATTAAGAAGAAAAAAAAGTATCTTTTTGTAGATAAATTCATAAAATATGGTATTCTAGAACAAAAGAATTCTTTTTTTTTTTTTGAAATTAACCTCAGCTTTCCTACTTGATTCTGAAGTTAAAATATCTTGCAGAAAATTTTGTTTCTTTGGTAGGAGACATATAATCACTATGCATATGAATGACATGGACCTCATTTCCTGTTGTTTTGACCCAGTCATTTTGGGTTTTTCTGAGGAATATTGGAGTGAGGCTCACTGTGCACCCAACACATGTAAACTGTTTAAATCTTCATTGCTCAGTTGAGCACCATATGATCAGAAGTCGCACAATACTGTAAGGACAGTGTTATTGCCCTTTGATGACGATGCAAATTTAGTAAGTACTGGTAAGCCCCTTGGGTTCAGCATGAAGAGAAGGAGGTTAGGCAAGTAGAAATTACGGATTTCAGTAAAATTTGGGTTGTTTGGATTTTCACCAGACTGTAGACTGTGGCACATAGCTGATCCCTCCAACATACCCCAGACATTCCTTGGGGGTGACTCATCCAGTTTTAAGTATCGCGGACTATATGCCTCACTGCTTCTTTTCTCTTCTGTATAAAAAGGCTATGAATCTTTGGGGGGAAATGAGAAATGAATTTCAAAGGAGGCTTTAACAAATGAATGGCATAGAGTTTGCCCCATGGAGGAAAAAAGGCAGTGGGGGAAGTAATTAAAGTATTTAGAGATTCATTGAATTTAGCAAGCTAAATAACAGAGCTATGGGTTGAGCTGCATCATGGTTAACATTATGCAGAAATGCCACTATTTCCTTTCATTCTTCTCTGGGAATGAATTTAAATTATATTCTTCAGGTTACTTAACAAAAGGTGGTGCTTATGAGAAATTACATGTCTTTGAGATATGGTCCACTGTCACTGAGATGTGTGATTTGATCTGAAGTACAGGAACTCACAAAGAGTTTTCCACCTGGTTATGACTTAGTCATTCTGATGGGAGTTTGGGAGATGAGAAATATTCCTCTAGGTATTCCCTGGTAGCTCAGTTGGTAAAGAATCCACCTGCAGTGCAGGAGACCTAGGTTGATCCCTGGGTCAGGAAGATGCCCTGGAGAAGGAAATGGCAACCCACTCCAATATTCTTACCTGGAAAATCCCATGGACAGAGGAGCCTGGTAGGGTACAGTCCATGGGGTCGCAAGAGTTGGACATGACTCAGCGACTAAACCACCAGTATTCCTCGCCTTGTTGGCCTGATAATTGGCAAGGCAGTGCACATGGAGTTTGGGTTAGGCTGTTCACACTGTGTATATCTGGTCATGTGCTTTAGTGTTTCCACTCTGCTTACTGAATAAAGTTCAAAGTCCTTAGTATGGCCTAACAAGCTCTTCACATTCTGGGCTTTTGACTCCTCAATTCTGCTTGATTCCTGGCTACTCCCCCCAGGGCAGATCCCAGGCTTTGTCATTCAGATGCTTGCAGCTCCTGCCAGCTTTTCAGCCATAGACTGGAAGGTGGTTTCTCTCTTGGGCTGGTCTTGTCTCTTTAACACACAGCCCAGCTTTATCTACTTTATGAAAACAATGTTTTTAACATCTTGACAAAGTTCTCCTTGTTCCAACTCCTACAGTTTTTACAGCATTGATCAGGTTTACACAGTCTTACCTTTTGAGGCAGACCACCAGCTCCAGGAAGACAGGAGATGTGTTATTTTTATCTTTCTTTCCCTTAGAGTATAGCCAGTAACTCAAATAAGACAGGAAGCCTATTTAATTTTTTATATTTAAATTTTTAATGATTCTTCATTTTGCCTGTAAGGGAAATGCTGTAGACAGCTTCTAAGATAACTTCTAATAAACTTTACCTCCTATATATTTGCCCCTGTCTAACCCCTCCACTTGGACTGAACTCACTGACTCACTTCTAATGAAGATAATGCAGCAGATGTGATGGAACGGCTCTTCGAATGTTATTTTACAAAAGGACGCTGCCTCCCATCCTGGTCTTGCTCTTGCTCTCTCCAATTTGCCCTGTCTGAGGACAGTCAGATATGGAGAGGCCCACATGGTAAGGAACTGAAAAAGAATCTGGCCAACAGAGAGGAAGTAAGGCCCTCAGTCCAGCATCCTGCAAGGGACTGAAATTCAGCCATTAATTATGTTGTAACTGAGCTTAAATACCAATTCCCCCCATTGAAGACTTCAGATGAGACTACAGTTTCAGCTGACATACAGACTGGACTGCACCTCGTGAGAGACCTCAACCCAGAGGCACTCCGCTAAACTATGCCTGCATTCCTCACCCATAGAAACTGGGAGATGAGAAATGCTTGTTTTAAACTTCTAAGGTACGGAGGAATCTGTTATATAACAAATGCAACTAATGCAGGGAGTAAAGAATTACACTAGATTACACAGTCTAAATGACATGGTAGGTAGTATGCTGTGAGTTGGTTTGGGTATATAACAAAATAGTTTAATCTAGGCTTCACTCTGTCTGTGTGCTTGATGGAAAAAAAAAAAAACAAACTCTTCTCTGCTTCCATAACAAAATACCACTAATTGACTAGCTTAAACAACAGATATTTATTTCTCACAGTTTTGGAGATTGGAAGGCTAAGGTCAAGGTGGTGGCCGATTCAGTTCTCTGTGAGAACTCCTTTCCCGTCTAGCAGATAACTGTCTGATTTCTCACTGTTTCCTCAGATGCACAGAGACAGGAAGCTCTCTAACATCTCTTCTTGTAAGGACACTAATCATACTGAATCAGGACCCCACTTTTATGGCCTCATTTAACCTTAGTAATTTCCTTTTAGGTCCTGTGTCCACATATAGTCACATTGGGAGTTAAGACTTGAACTTATGAAATTTGATGGGACATGATTCAGATCATTGCCCTCTGCTTTTCAAAACATTGTATTTTTTATTTATTGTTATTTATTTAATCCCCCCAATACAAAAAGAATTATTAAAGTATCTGGGAATAAAACAGGGAAAAAGGCAGGAAACTATTCCTGTTCCAGTTAATGGTAAATTAGTACATATTGACTAATCTTTCTACAGATTGTTATGCCCAGAGTCCGAGTCCCCAGAACTGAGAATAAGATGTCCACAGCAATGCAAAGGCATAAAGGGGTTTTATTGCTAGCTAGAGCCAGGTCCCAGGAATTACCCAGCGCAGTGGGATCCGACAAGGGCCCCGAGCTCTGACTCACAGCTACTTATATACAGGCAGTCCCGCGGATTAGTTGGCATTACATGATTGGTTAACTGGTGGGTGCGCGCTAATTTCGAATCTCGCGTCTCGTCTTGATTGGCTCAGGTCGGACACTGACGGGGACCTCCCTGATTGTCTAGGACTATCCAGAAGTCCCAGAAAGAGGAGGACCTCCCTGATTGGTCAAGCTATCCGGAAGTCCCGGAAACATGACCCAGGTATTTTTGGCCTATTATCTCCTGCTGAGCCTGTCGCTGCTCCTGTGAGGCCCTAACACAGATAACAATCATAAATTCTGAAGAAAAAGAAATGTTTGGAGCTATTTAAAAACACAGGAGAGTGGATGAAAGTGCAGAAACTGGAGAAGATTTGAGCCTTGAAAGAAAGTACGAGGTCCAGTTTATATGGCCTTTACCCCCAAGAAGATGTCTTGATCAGCTGTGAATACAAGGCTTCTATAATTCAAAGAGAAAGTGGAGTTCTCACTGATCTGATGGTTGAAGGACAGAATTTAGGCTGCCAAAGCGGCTTCAACTTGTGAACCTGGAAAAGGTGTGGTCACAAAATATCCAGAATACATAAATAATCCCTCATGCCTATTGTTGAAAAAACAAATCACCAAATAAAAAGCAATGGGAGAAACTTTCCTGGTAGCCCAGTGGTTATGACTTCATCTTCCAGTGTAGATGTAGGTTTGATTCCTGGTCAGGGAGCTAAGATACCACATCCCTTATGGCCAGAAAACCAAAACATAAAAATCAGAAACGATATGGTAACAAATTCAATAAAGACTTAAAAAAAACTGGAAAAAAGACTTGAGAGACACTCATAACATCATACTACACATAAAAGATTAGTGTGTTTCACTGTGTGTAATTTTTACAAAATTTTCAAAAAGAGAAAAACAAAGCATACACTATTCCTATTCACAGGGAGCTTATATTTTGACTAACACGATTTTATTTGTCTAATTCAGTTAAGGAGGGAAATCTGAATATGAGATCGACAGAATCTAGAATGGTAGGGTATAGAACAGAAAAGATTGGAGTGTAGGCAAATAGATGCAGTCCAACTCAAAAGAGCAACTGAAATACTTGGCAAGGAGTTCACCACTCTAAGATATTAGTTCCTGGGAGTGAGATACTTTACCAGACTCTGATCACAGTCATCAGCTTCATGTAGCTTTTATTCCATGACTTGGGTTTAGTTTTGCAGACAGGAAAGTAGATGACAGTTTTTCTTCACTATCTGAAAGAGTATTACTGTGAAACTTTTCTTGAGCCAAAATAGCATAAAGCAAAATGGCAATTAACCTAGGACACATCTTGCTAACAGATGCACAATATAAATTGAGATAAATAAAGCAAGATGCTCACAGACACAGTTCAAAGCTATGGTAGCTTGATGTGGATGCTGAATGTAGTTCCTGGGGAAAGAGCTTAGTGGAGCCACTCCTGCCGGCTCTGGGTGCTCACTGCTTCTAAAACAGGCCCACTGCAAAACAAATGCTCAGTGATAATGTTGTTGTTTGCATAAAAGGAAAAATCCTTTTTGGATTTCACTCTGTTAAGGAAAACAGGTTCTGATGTAGGTCTTTCCTAAAAGCAAAGTGGCAGAAAGTGAAGTGGGGATATGTGTGCATGCCTTTCCCAAATGGATAAGTTCACTGGTACACCAAACATGAGAGAGATTAAAAGCTTAGATGCAGTGGGAAGAATTTTATCATGGACGTTGGTTAGATTCACTGGTGCATGAGAACAACAAGACTGGGCTGACTTTAAGTCAGTTTTATTGTTACTTTTAAATTCTCCAGAAAAACAATGCACCCCTTATTGCCTGTGGGGAGATGGATGCTCCCACTGCTCTTTTTCCTTTGGTGAAGCACTGGATGTTGCCATTCGTTGGGCCAAGTTACCTTAAAGATAGGACACTGCTGTTTGCTTAGTAACCTTGGTTTTCCAAATCCCTAATGATCCTGGATTCTTTTGCTCCACTTTTCTCTGTTCACAAAATACAAAGCAAATCCCAGTGGACAGAGATTATTGTTAAAAAAAAAAAAAGAAAGAAAGAATGTAAAACTGAGACTCAAGAGACATAGGAGTTATACCTCTGCTTTTGGGATATAATCACAGTGTTAAATGAGATAAGTATATGGAAACAAACCCACACTCTCCTTTGAAATTTAAATGGAATTGCACAAGCTAACTAACCCACAATTTCATGATTTTTGTGAATTCACATGGGCTTAGTTCCTCATAATTACCTCTGGCCTTGAGTTACCACTTCTTTTCACTTCCTTATTTCAATCTTGTCTTATTCAAACTTAATCTCTTCACTATCTTCTCTCTGACTCAGATGTGGAACACAACATCTTTTTCTAGATTACCAAATTCACTCATCCAATGCAATTATTATGTGTAGAAGACTGAAAATTGTGGTCAGGGAAGTTTATAGTCCAAGAACATACATAGTTAAAACAATCCAAGACCATGCTGCTATTCGGCAGCATTTTTTTTCATCCAGTGCCAGCTCAAAATATGATCTGATTCTTTTCTTTCTCAAACTCTCTTCCTAGTAACTCTACTTTTATCTACAAGGATTCATTTGTGGGATTTTCTAAGCAGAGGTGCATCTTCTCTGGATCTTAAAGAGCCAAGAAAAATAAGCAGAAACTAGACATTCTATTGTGTGTTTTCTCTGTTCCCTATGACACTGAAATTTAAAAGATAAAGATATTTTTCCCCATTGGTATGCTTTGTGTCATCCCTCAGAAGCAAAAGGCTTTAATAATTAGCTTTAAATAAAAAAAAAAAGTAAGTGCTTTTCCCTACCCTATATATCAAAAAAAAAAAAGCACATTNAAAAAAAAAAAAAAAAGCACATTAAAAGGCATTTATTTAATTTTTGTTCTCATTCTTTTTTTAATAACTATTGGTCAAATGACTTCATCTCCTTTAGTCTTGCTACCCATTTTGACAACATTCAACATTTTTTTGAGCCCATATTATCTATAAGAAATAAATGATAAAATGGTAAATAAGGTAACCTCATAATTTACTTATTTCTCACTATAATACGTACTAACTGGCGTTACTAGATACAGATAAATATGACTGTCTCTATGTGTGTTTCCTAGAATGTTCTCTCATACTATTTGTGCACACAGTAGTCTAATGTTATCTACTTCATAAAAAGTCTTTCATTTTCCATTTTGCAATTTTATTTCTGAATTTCCATAGCCCTTGTGTTTCTTTCATCCATTTCGATAGTCAATCATTTTCCCCAAATTTTGCACCTCCTTTTCAGTTAATGGCAAATTGATGAAAATGTCTCCATTTGATTTTTTTGTATTCCTCACATATTTTTGTATTCCTTTTTGTGTGTGCTCTAATGCTTTTCCCTTTTAGATATTCACAAATATTTGTAGAAATGACACATTTCAGTAGACACTGACATTTTATCATGTTTTCCCAACTGGAATTTAAGAACCTTCTTGGACTCTGTACCTGTTACTTACTACACCTTTTGAACCAAATTTCACATTTTTTTTTTCCATAGTATACTTGGTATATTTAAAATTATACTGTTACCCTGTTTCACCAAGAAATCAAATATCCAATCCTTTCCCCTGCCCTATCTTGGAAATCTTAAAAATATTTTCTGGAAATTCATTCTAGATTCAGTGGCCAAATAGTTTTCTTCTTGCTCTCTTAAAAACCTCAACCACCTCCTTGAAATAATTCATTTCCTCCCCAGCCTTGCATTAAGAAAAAGGAATTCTTTACCTTAGCTTCCTAGACATCAGTCTCAGCTATTAAATGAAATACTGTTATCTATTCCTTTTAGCACTAATATAACCCACACATTAAGATATCTATTTTGCTAATTACTTTTTAGATTGTTTTTATCTCTTTTACATTTCACTCTCCAAGCAGAGAGGAAGGAAATGGGGAGAGTGAACTGTGGAGCTTTAAGGTTATAATAGAGATATGAAGTACTATAACCATTACTTTAAAAACTTGCAGAAAGGATAATGGTATGCATGGATTATTACAGTTTTTCTATATGTAGATAATGTTAAATAGTTGCAGGGTTATCTTGATTATATTTTAGAATACATTTGTATGAATATGGTAATGGCTCAAAAATATATATTAATTGATGGCATTTCTGAAGAAGTCATCTGAATTGGTAAAAATGGCATCAATATAAATCTGATCAAACACAAAAGGGCATGCAACTTCTTAGAAAATATTTTGTGGTGAATAGCCCCAAATTCCCTGGGTACTTTGTAGCCACTGAAATATAAGAGCAGCATTAGGGGAGGAAAGTGATGCCAAACATTAGAAGGTAACCTGCAATAATCTTCATGGGAGTGGTTTATATCAATCAATTCATGTGGTTTTATATTAAACCAGAAAAAAAAGTACCAGGCTCTCTAATATTCAATTAGAATTTCCCAGAAATTTTACAGTTGATTTTCCACAAGGAAAAAGAATCTTCTATATTTTCCTGATTCTGGAAATATAGCAATCATATATCCTGGATTATACTGAATTGACTTACTTAGCACTCACGCATACAGAACTATGCGTGCATACTAAGTCACTTTGGTAGTGTCTGACCCTTTGTGACTCTATGGACTGTAGCCCACCAGGCTCCTCTGTCCACAGAATTCTCCAGGCAAGAAGAGTAAAATGGGTTTCCATGCCTTCCTTCAGGGGATCTTCATGACCCAGGGATTGAATCTGTGTCTCTTTTTGTCTCCTGAATTGGCAGGGGTGTTCTTTACCACTAGTGCCAGACCGTATCTATTAAAAAAAAAAAACTTTCCCACGACTGGATCCTGCATCAAAATACATGCCCCAACACATAATTCTGAAAAAAGACATGTACCCCAATGTTCGTCACAGCACTGTTTATAATAGCCAGAACATGGAAACAACCTAGATGTCCATCAGCAGATGAATGGATAAGAAAGCTGTGGTACATATACACAATGGAGTATTACTCAGCCATTAAAAAGAATACATTTGAATCAGTTCTAAGGAGATGGATGGAACTGGAGCCGATTATACAGAGTGAAGCAAGCCAGAAAGAAAAACACCAATATAGTATACTAACGCATATATATGGAATTTAGAAAGATGGGGATGATGACCCTGTATGCGAGACAACAAAAGAGACTCAGATCTATAGAGTGAACTTTTGGACTCTGGGGGAGAGAGAGAGGGAGAGGGTGGGATGAGATGGGAGAATGGCATTGAAACATGTATACTATCAAGTAAGAAACGAATCGCCAGTCGATATCCGATGCAGGATGCAGGATGCAGGATGCTTGGGACTGGTGCAAGGAGAGGACCCAGAGAGATGGTATGGGGTGGTAGGTGGGAAGGCATTCATGTTTGGGAACGCTTGTACACTCGTGGTGAATTCATGTCAATGTTTGGCGAAAGCAATACAGTAATGTAAAGTAAACTAAAGTTAAAATAAAAATTTTAAAAAAAATCTGTAGAAATTTCAGAACTATTCTTTTATTCTGGTGTTTAAGTTTTTCTTAGAGGCAACCCTTTCTTCTCTGATAACTGANTGGTGTTTAAGTTTTTTTTAGAGGCAACCCTTTCTTCTCTGATAACTGAACACTGTGTTAGTTTTATTAGAGAAGTGGAACTGGCTGAATGAAATAAAACTTTACCTCTAAGTATGGAAAGATCAGAATTGATCCTGTAGCCTACAGGCTAATCCATCAACTGCTCAATGATCAGATTCTGTCTCTCTAAGATTAATAAAGAGAGGGCGTAATTCAAAAGTCTAGGGTACATGAAATGAAAATTCATTTAAGGTCGGATTTGACCACGTGCCCAGTGATAAGGAGCAAACTGGTCTCTTCTTTTAGCTTGAAGAAAAGAACAGACATGAAGCCACTAAGTGGCATTTCAGGCAGCTCCAATGAGCTGTGTTTCTTCATGTCTCAGTGCAGAAAGAAGTCAGCACACGGCAAAATGATAGAAAAGTAATTTATTAGAATAGGACACTGGTGAGGCTTACAAGTGGGGGTCTGAGGGAGTTCTGTGTCTTGAGAAGTAAATGAGCTACAGTTTTATAATAAAAGGAAGAGTGGGGAGGGGAAAAGACCACCTTGTTCCTTATTTCTTCAGTAAACATCATGCTTCCATCATCAGCTCCCCCTCTATGTCAGACGGGGGAGTTTTCTTGTCCCTAGATGGTCAAGACAGGATTATCATGGCAGAAGGCAAAATTATTTCAGGTCTCAGGGCAATGAGAGTCTTCTACTTTAAAATGTCACTTTTCCATAAATTACTGTTGTTGTTTTGTTGTTGTTTTGTTGGGGGGGGGGGGGTGCTTCCTTCATAGCTTAGTTGGTAAAGAATCTGCCTGCAATGCAGGAGACCCAGGTTCGATTCCTGGATCAGAAAGATGCCCTGGAGAAGGAAATGGCAACCCACTCCAGTATTCTTGCCTGGAGAATCCCATGGACAGTGGAGCCTGGTGGGCTACAGTCCATGAGGTCACAAGAGTCAGACACAACTTAGTGACTAAACCACCATCACCACTGTTTTTTGTTTGTTTGTTTGTTTTTTTAATGTATGCAGGGGCTTCCCTAGTAACTCAGCCGGTAATGAATCTGCCTGCAAATGTGGGAGACCTGGGTTTGATCCCTAGGTTGGGACAACCCCCTGGAGGAGGGCATGGCCACCCTCTCCAGCATTCTTGCCTGGAGAATCCTCAGGGACAGAGCAACTGCGGTCTATGGGGTCGCAAAGAGTCGGACATGACTTAGCAACTAAGCAGAGCCCAGCACAGCACATGTATGCAGGGAGCATATCTTAGGGGTCATTACGTTATTCAGTTCACTGGGCAAGATGTGGGTCTTATACCACCATTATTTATTCTTTCAGGGGCATGTCTCATGTCCCTGTTGCACAGTTTTGTTGCTAAGCAAGTCTGCTTGGTTTTGTGGTTAAGTAAACCCGTTTTCTTGAGTGCTCATTAATTTACAGGAGTCTCCCATATTTTCTGTTTACTTACAATCCCCTAGTGGGATTAACTATTTAATCACTTACTTTGTCCCTTTACTCTGTCCCTGTTAGACATTCAAAGAGAAGTCCTGGCCCCAAAGGTCCTCAAGTTCTCAAAGGTTGTCTTCCATGGGGACTGGCTAAGAGTTGCTTCTTTATTCTTCTATACAGCTTTCTACTTCAGCCTGCCTACAGGGGGCCTTTGGGCTTCCCTGGTGGTTCAGTGGTAAAGAGCCTGCCTGCCAATGCAGGAGACATCAATTTGATCATTGGGTCAGGAAGATCCCCTGGAGAAGGAAATGACAACCCACTTCATATTTTTGCCTGGGAAATCCCATGGACAGGACCGTGGCAGGCTGCAGTCCACAGGGTCACAAAAGAGTCGGACATGACTTAGCTACTAAATAACAATGACAAAGGAGTCCTTTATGACCAAAGCATGTTGACTGGAACACTAGTGTTTGAGCTATGAGTTGCTACTTAGGAAAACATTGTGTAACTGAGGCAGATTTCTAGGTCATGCCAATTAAAATATATTTTAGGGGAAGATACTCCATGGAAGATTAATTATTTTCATTTCTTAAAAATATTACTTTTCTTCCTTATCTACCATAATGAATACTTTAAACAGAGAAGCAAAAGGCAAAGGAGAAAAGGAAAGATATACCCATCTGAATGTGGAGTTCGAAAGAATAGAAAGGAGAGATAAGAAAGCCTTTCTAAGTGATCAATGCAAAGAAATAGAGGAAAACAATAGAAAGGGAAAGACTAGAGATCTCTTCAAGAAAACTAGAGCTACCATGGGAACATTCATCTTCCCTTGTAGCTCAGTCAGTGGAGTCTGCCTGCAATGCAGGAGACCTGGGTTGGATCCCTGGGTCAGGAACATCCCCTGGAGAAGGAAATGGCAACCCACTCCAGTATTCTTGCCTGGAGAATCCCATGGACAGAGGAGCCTGGCAGGCTACAGTCCATGGGGTCTCAAGAGTAAGACACGACTTAGCGACTAAGTCACCACCACATGGGAACATTTCATGCAAAGATTGGCACAATAAAGGACAGAAACGGTGTGAACCTAACAGAAGCAGAAGATATTAAGAAGAGGTGACAAGAATACTTTAAGTAGAACTTTCTTTAAATATTATTCCCTTAAAAAATTGGAAAGATCATTCAAATTTGTAACTATTTTAATGAGTCAAAGAGTACAAGGAACATCCTAAATATAGTCTCTTGTCTTAGCTTTCAATAGACTAGCCGTGTGTCTACAAGTCATAAGTATGGCAAGTCACTTTCTCACAGCAATCAAGAGACACAAGGCCTAATCCCATCATCCAAAAGCAAAGAGGTTAGATTAGAGGTCATCAAAGATTTCAAGCATAAGAAAAAGTTGTGATTTCTATATTCATAGGAAGTGATGACCAAGAAAAATGAAAAATAGCCACAGTTAGGTATTTTTTAAGCTTTCAATTAACTTGCTTAGCTGTGAACACTGTGATAAAATTGCAGTGTAATTGTGATTAATGTTGTAATCGTTATGATAATTTTTATCATAACAAATCAGGAAGAGATATCCCACAGCTACAAAGGCAACAATACAGTACAGATTGCTGCTAATATTAACACTTTTCATTTATATAGAGTTTTACAGCTTAAGAAAATATTTTATGTGCATTTTATCATTTGATCTCACACCTACTCTGTGAAATATGCCTTGATAAAATATGCTCTCAGAAACTTTAAGATGGAATCATGGAGGCTAACAGAAAGATGATTTTCAAGTTAGGGGAAAGTTAGTACAATTTATAAGGCCAATAAAACTGTAATTCCCAACATTTTAAGTGGGTATGTAGGTCACAAATCACTTTAGAATCTGAAGAGACCTATGAATCTCTACTCAAAGCATGTACATACCTACAAGTATTGACACTATAGAACCTCTAGGTGTTCATGAATCCTTCGTTATTTACCTCTGGTTCTATCTCAGAATACTGTGAAATTTGAGAACTCATCAAAGGGGAAAGTAAAATAATTTTTTCTTTAAGTCTATACATGTANGTAGAAGAAGAAAAGATATTTAGGTAGTAAGATATTTAGAAGGAAAAAGATATTTAAGTGTAGGTAAAGAAGAAAGAGTATTTTGTATTTACTGAGTGATGCTTACATGTGAAATATTTTACATTTGTATTCTATTTAATTCTAATTAAATAGAATTTGAGCTCCAGAGAAGTCTACACACAATTAGAAAGCAACAGGAGGAATTTAAATGTAAATGGTTAAGCTCTGCACAAAGGATAAATTTAAACTTAAAAAAAAAATGACTTTAAGAGAATTTAACCTGAGGAAGGGTCTCCAGTCCTTAGAAAGGATGTATTCTTTCTGTTACAACATATTGGCTAGCATGTTACTGCATTGTTCAGGAAAAGAAAACAACCACTTTTGTTTGACTGTCTTTGTAAACAGTTGAGCTTAAGAGTTGAGATAACTGACTTTGCACAACTCCATCTTTAAGTTCTAAACAAGAGGTGAGGAGAGACCATGCGGTGCCTGAAGAAGCGATGACATCATATAATATATTCAAGAAACTATTTATATTGTGAAGATACATTTGAGGGGAACAGAGCAGACTGGAGGTATAGCAAGACTAGATATAAGCACATATCAGGCAAACAGAAAAGATGGTTTATCTATGATGCCAGAAGCAGTGAAAAGAATGCCTATCAGAACGACATGGGACTGCCACGGAGGAAGGGTGAGTCATAGCTATAACCTGTCTTCAGGGGTAGAAGCATTGCCTCAGGTCTGGACGCCCCCTCCCACATTGAGAAGGATCACTTCCTGGTTATACTTGGAGATACACCCTAAACATGGTCACATTTTGTCAAGGCTGTGATCCATGGGCAGAGCCCTACTATGCATTTACTGGGCCAATCTTCTAATTCCTACCTTCCCCAGTATTACTGGACCCCAAAACATTGTCCTTCAGTGATAGTCTGTAATAGCTGTTAGTGAAAATGAAGCACTTTAACACTCTGGGTCCTTGCTTCTCTCCAGCTCATCCACCTGCCGAAGGATGGAACCCAGCACCGTTAGAGTAACTTCCAGCCAAAGATTCCTCCAGATTGACCTCCATGGGAGCCTCTCCTGGGAATTTACTGCTGCCACTACCAGACAAAGAGATGGTCATTTCTTCAGAGACTGAGTTCCTAGAAATCTCTGGTCTACCCGTTTCTTTTTATTTGTAGGTAACATGCTTCTCTCACAATCTCCATGACAATACAACATGATGCTCCAATACAGACACTTGTCAGAATCATTTGGAAAGCTTTTATATATACTGATTCCAGGACTCAATTCTTATGGCTGCCAATATGGTAAATCTGAGGAGAGATCCAGAAATCTGCCTATTTATCCATGCATCTATCTATCCTTCCGTCTCTCCACCTCCCTAGGTAACTCTGGCCATCAGTTTGGAGTTTCTCTGGATTAAAAAACATGCACGGTCAGGTCCACAGTTCAGAGCTTTTATTTGGATATCACATGGGGTGGCAAAGAGTCGGACATGACAGAGTGACTGAACTGAACTGAACTGAAGAAATAAATACTCAAAAAATAATTCAGAGTCTTGAGTATGTTAGAATACATTTTAGGATGCCTAACAATTTTTACTAGGGAAACTTAGAATGAAAACTGCATGATATTTGGAAAGATGTAAATACACAGTCTTATTATTCAAGTTTGGCACCAATTGCATCTGCCAAAAAGGCTTTAATTAACAGACCCACCTCCGGGCTTGAGTTTTTCTTTCCCAGCCCCAGGCTGAACTTTCCCTTTCGGTGTCATGGCATCCAGGAAGCAAGGCAGTCTCCTCTTTGAAACTCTGATTGATGCCCAGAGCTTCATGTCTAAATTGCCCTTCTCAAAGTTACTTGAACTGTGACCCAATCAGATTTTTCTGCTTTAATCACAATCTCAGTGAGCACATCCCAGATTTACTTCTATTCTTAATTATCTTTTTCAATAATGAGCTCAACTTTATTCATGCCCTTCTATAGCTCCTATTTACCTGGTAGGTGCTACTGTAATAGATTCTCCTTTTCGTTACTTTGCTTCAAGATCACAATTTCCTTTGGCATTATCAGAGTTACTCCCATACATTTTTATTTTATCATATGATACCTGTTAAACAGAGGCAGTCCAACTTGATTATAAGAAGGTATAGTTTCTACAAGCCTATAAAGTGTAAAGACATTGCTGTGCTTCTTAATTGAAGAATGGCTGTGTGGCAAATGGGGTTTCTCGGTGGCATTAGTTGTAAAGAACCCATCTGCTAATGCAGGAAACACTGGAGACTCAGGTTCAATCCCTGGGTTGGGAGGATCCCCTGGAGGAGCTCATGGCAGCCCACTCCAGTATGCTCATGGACAGAGGAACCTGGAGGACTATAGGGGGTCCAAAAGAGTTGGACACGACTGAAGCAACTTAGTACCATATCACAGCATGTGGCAAACAACACCATGGAACTTAGAAAGGTCCAAATGAAAGCTAGAGAATGAGAATTCTAGAATTTGTAGGTTTAAGTTCTTGAGGATGAAGGAGATATGCAAAAGAATAGAGAACAACAAAGAAGTAAAAAAAAATAAAATGAAGAAAGTAAAATTTTAAAATCACTGACAGCATAGGAACTAAAAATGAAAAGAACAAATAATATCAGAATGCTAAAGATGCAGGTGGTGACTCTGTATTGCAGTTACTTCAATTTAGTTATCCCTGCTTACATTTAGAAGATACTGTCCGTTCTGGATTCATATGATTACCACATGGGGTGCCCTTATTTCCTTTGTGAGACTCAAATCTGCTATTTCCTGATCTAACACATTTACTTTAAATTGCCTTGCAATTCCCAGTGATTTCAATTTAATGCTAGCAATAATTGACTTCTGGTTAATTCTGAGCTTCATTTACAGAGGAGAGATCAATATTGTGTGCTGTAGTTTCTGAGATCCACCCTGACAGTGCTCAGAGGAATCCAGAGCTAGCATTTTCAAGACAAAAATCATAGGCTCTATTGAACACAGTGAAGCAAAAGTCATAAGATAGAAACTAGAAATCTGCTCAAATCTGTGAGTCTGAAACAAAGTCTAAGCAGTATTTTTGACCAAAAAAAAATTCCAAAATAGAATCTCTTACATTTTTCTTTATTTGATATAATTCAAGGGAAGGAAGGCATACTCCACAGTGAGTCAAAACAGTATGTAGACTCTCTTTTCTGAGTTTGTGTGAAAAATAACTAATATTTCATATTAAAAAGGAAAATAAACAGCATTCTATATTGCGTGTGTGTGCTCACTCAGTCCTGTCTGACTCTTTGTGACCGAATGGACTGTAGCTCACCAGGCTCCTCTGTTCATGGATTTTTCCAGGCAAGATTACTGGAGTGGGTTGCCATTCCCTTCTCCAGGGAATCTTTCCAGCTCAGGGATGGAACCCACATCTCCTGTGTCTCCTGCATGGGCAAGCAGATTCTTTACCCCCGAACCACTAGGAAGCCCTACATTCTGTATTATAGCACTCTAAATAATTGTGTTATTCAATGTGTTTCCAAATGCCTTCCATATTTTATCTTCATAGCAGGAGGTAGACAGATTGATCAACTGTGTTTTATAGTGAGAATTCAATATTTAGAATAATGAAAGGTCTTGCCTCAATCATTCAGCAGGGCATTGATGTAGATGAGATTAGAAGTTAGATCTCATTGTTCTGAGGCCTTGGGGAGTGTTGTTATCTACCCTGGTATCCCTAATTAATTTATACCAATGTAAAATGTATTCATAAATAAAAGAATAAAGGACAAATGATAAAGGGATACAAGCATTACATAATATGTATATATACATAAGATATATGTATATGATATGAAGTTTCATATGATAAATGAAAATTTATTAAATTTGATAGATCATAGAGTCAAGGTTAAGAATATAATCTGTAGTGCAAAATCTGTAATCCTGTGCTATGTTTCCATTTCCATGTCTGTAAAATATAGATAATGTGCTGCTGCTGCTGCTAAGTCGCTTCAGTCGTGTCCGACTCTGTGCGACCCCATAGACGGCAGCCCACCAGGCTCCGCCATCCCTGGGATTCTTCAGGCAATAACACTGGAGTGGGTTGCCATTTCCTTCTCCAATGCATGAAAGTGAAAAGTGAAAGTGAAGTCGCTCAGTCCTGCCCAACTCTCATTGATCCCATGGACTGCAGCCCACCAGGCTCCTCCGTCCATGGGATTCTCTAGGCAAGAGTACTGGAGTGGGGTGCCATTGCCTTCTCCAATAGATAATGTTAGTATTTATCAAACAGAATCAGTGGGCAGACTAAAAGAGTACACATAAAACACCTAAAATAGCATATGCAATGACATTTCACTTATAAATGATATTGGTATGGTCATGAAATATGAGCAATACTATATTAATTTAACTTTTAAAATTTTAAACATGAAATACTTCTAATGCACAGAAAATAAAATACTGGACATCTATATGCAGAAAGTTGGCCTTAGGAAGCAGTGCTGTTAATAAGACTAGTGGATGCAATGGAATTCCAGTAGAGCTATTCAAAACCCCAAAGGATGATGCTATCAAAGTGTTGCACTCAATATTTCAGCAAATCTGGAAGACCCAGAAGTGGCCACAGGACTGGAAAAGGTCAATCCTCATCCTAATTCCCAAGAAGCGTAGTACTAAAGAATGTTCAAACCATCGGACAGCTGCACCCATCTCTCATGCTAGTAAGGTCATGCTTAAAATCTTGCCTGCTAGGCTTCAGCATTACATGAACCAAGAACTTCCAGGCTTCAAAGCTGAATTCAGAAAAGGCAGAGGAACCAGAGGTCAAATTGCCAACATTCGCTGGATCATAGAGAAAGCAATGGAATTCAAAAAAAAATATCTACCTTTGTATCAACAGCTACGCTAAAGCCTTTCACTGTGTGGATCTTAACAAACTGTGGAAAGCTCTTAAAGAGATGGAAATACAAGACCATTTAAACTATCTCCTGAGAAACCTGTATGCGGGTAAAGAAGCAACAGTTAGAACCCTGTATGGAAAAACTGATTGGTTCCAGGATTGAGCAAGGAGTAGACAGGGCTGTCTGCTGTCACCCTGTTTATTTTGAGCACATCATGAGCAATGCCAGGCTGGATGAGTTACAAGCTGGAATAAGGATAGGTGGGAAAAACCGCAACCTCAGATATGTGGGTGATAACCACTCTAATGGCACAAACAGAAGAGGAGCTAAAGAGCTTCCTGATGAAGGTGAAGGAGGAGAGTAAAAGAGCCAGCTTTCCTAAGATCATGACCTCCAGCCTCATTACTGCATGGCAAATAGAGGGGAAAAGGTGGAAGTAGTAACAGATTTCCTCTTCTTGGACTCTAAAATCACTGTGGATGGTAACTGCAGCCATGAAATCATAAGACGATTGCTTCTCAGCAAGAAAGCTTTGACAAACCTAGACAGTGTGTTGAAAAGCAGAGACATTACTCTGCCAACAAAATTCTGTATAGTCAAGGCTATGGACTTCCCAGTGGTCACATAACGGTTGTGAGAACTGGACCGTAAAGAAGGCACAGCACCAAAGAATTGATGCCTTCAAACTGTGATGTTGGAGAAGACTCCTGAAAGTCCCTTGGACAGCAAGGAGATCAAACCAGTTAATCTTAAGGGAGATCAATCCTAAATACTTGTTGGAAGGACTGCTGTTGAAGCTCCAGTCGTCTGATGTGAACTGCTGACTCATTGGAAAAGTCCTTGTAGAAGGAGAAGGAGAAGAGGGCATCAGAAGATGAGATGTCTAGATGGCATCACCGATGCAATGGATATGAACTTGGGCTAACTTCAGGAGATGGTGAGGGACAAGGAGGTTGGTGTGCTGCATTCCAAGGGGTAGTAAAGATTTTGGACATGAGTGAGAGATTGATTAATAACAACAATAACATATGTGGAAAATCCAGATTTATCAAACATTAACATCTTGCTTTATTTCTTGCAAATCATTCTTTATCAAGAGTTAAACACTACAAATACAGTTAAGACTCCACTCTCTATTTCTTATCCCTCTTTCCCTTGAAGGAACACTACTCTGATGTTGGTGTGGTTAAGTTTCAAGTATTTCTCTTTTAATATGTATATTATCATTTATATATTTTTAAATTTACATACACATCATCAAAGTGTGAAATGTCCTTTTATCACTCAACATAATGATGCTTTTAAAAGCATCATTAGTTTGAGTGATAAAAGGACATTTTATGTTTATATTCTTTTGTACATAAAAGGATATCAACATTAATCTCTGCTTGATTCTTCTTATGCTTACTAATGCTTACTAAATAAGCATTCTACTTTATCAACTAAAACTAAATTTATTCATTCCTCTCTTAAGAGATGACTAGACAGGTAGTTTTCATTTTTCTGCTATTGCAAAAATACATTGATTTTCTGCACATTTGGGAGAATTTTTCTAAGTAGATATCTAGATCTCTACTTGTCCTTTAATTGCTAAGTTGCATCCAACTCTTTTGTGAATCCATGGACTATGGCCCTCCTTGACTATAGGGGTTGACTATAGTCAATCTTTGACTTGATCTGACTGAGATTTCCAGTCAAGGATATTGAAGTGGGTTGCTATTCCCTTCTCCAATGGATCTTCCTGTGTCTCATGCTTGGCAGTCAGGTTCTTTACCACTGAGCTGCCTGGATAGCCACCACTATCTATCAAACAGACTCCATGGGCATCTTCAGCTATCCAGGTTCCAACGAATTGCTTTCCAAAATTTTGGTAACAGTTGACACTCCTACAAGCAAGACTATTTTCCTGCACCCTTACCATATCATCAGACTCAAATTTTGCCAACTGAAAGTATATGAAGTGGTATATAATTGCTTTTAATTTACATTATCTGATTATTAGAGGGAGCAAGTATCTTCTAAAAGTTCTTTTATTACATTTTATATCTTTCGATTGTTGTGTAGGGATGTGAGATGGGGTAAAGGCACAAGAGAGTCAACAGTAAGATGCTAAAATAAGTAGTCACTACCTAGTTGTCCATGTGGTTATAGCCTGAAGACTCATGTAATTCAAAGAAGCTCAACAATGCCATTTATAAACAGGACAATAATCTGTCACTCCTTACATTGATTTTGTTGTGTTTGTATTATAGCAACTACTCTCATGATTCTTATGTACTTTTTCTCCTCTTCTTAAAACAATTGGCAACCACAGAGAAAAACAAAATCATAAAATAAGAATAACTTAGGATAATGTGATGTATTTCTCTCAAAATTGAGATGAATGTGTACACTCCCACATGCCTAACTGGGATAAAACGACCTTTTGAATATTTAAATGAGTTATGACTGAAAATTCAATTAATGAGCCACGACTAAAATGCAAAGAAAGACAACATGGACAAAGTCTGTCAGCTGCTTCTGAGACTAGAAGACTAGCATGACTATGAAATAGCTTATTTTTAATTAAAGTACCATCAATCATAAAATATTTTACTGTGGGGCATCTTTCAAGAGAAAATCCTCCATTGTGTCTCATGAAAAATTGAAAATGAAAAATCTTCATTTCTGCATTGACTGTAATTACATTTGCTATTAATTGCCATAGACTTTGTGGATACCTTGGTGGGATGTTTCAAACAAGCACAATTACTATGACAGCTCTGCATTTTATGACATTTTGTATTTTCCCCTGATTTATATGCTTTTAGGTTACACATTAACATGCTTTGTTGCATTTCATATAGAATGAAATGGGATCAATGCACATCTTAAACTCATTATGCTGATATTACAAATGCAAATTGCCTGCTACCTACAGAGTAGTTAAATATCATCCTGCAGTTTCCTGTTACTTATGAACAATTTAGAAATAACATCTGCAATTTTAAATATGCTTTGTCTACTCAATCTTGTGGTGCTCCCAAATACATGCCATATCTTCGAGGAAGACTTGTAAAGGCAAACTTTTTTTTGTTTGTATGTCTAGCATTTCCGTCTCTCTGTTGAGGAGTCAACACAAACTCTTTGCTGTCCACAGACAGGGGCCACACTTTCAGGGAGGTGGCTTCAGTCTTTAGAGCCTCTCATGACAAACCAGCAAGCACTGAATAGCCCTGGGATTCCAAAGCCATGCTTTGTGAAGCTTCTCCCACAAGAAGCATCACTGAAGAGTACTAATGAGGAAGTGAATACCCAATTTGGCCCCAATATGTGACAGCATTTCCAGGACAATATAGGCTTCAAAAGCATACTTATTGCACCAATGTCTGCTTGCAAATGTCATAGGAGAAGTCGCAACAATTCGTATGAGGAACATATTCTCTTCTTAAGGATCAGGAAAAAGGGCTTGACTTCTTTGCCTCTCTTGGGTCTTGTGCTTTCAAAGACTAGACACAGAGTTCAATGAAGATTTCTCTTCTTTTCTTCAGGCTTGGGGCTTCATTTGGTTTCTCAGTTAATGTGAATTTATAGCTGCTTTACTTTTTTATATTTAAAAACATCTTCAACCTTTTTGTTTTTCTTGTGTACACATCCACCACTTGTCTATCTGTACGTGCTTCTCCTTGGAGCTCATCTTCTGGCTGTTTGTCAACTTTCCAGACCAGCAATTAACTAATCTGATAAGTTCATTCATGCCTCTGTTCCAGTACAGGTAAAGCAAAAAAGTAAAGATATTTACTGTTGACTACATTTAAAGGTTTCTTTCTGTATTTCTTTTCTGTTGTCCAAATAGTTAACTTTAATTGGAAATTTCAAGTCAGGAGGAAGACAATGACAGTGAAATACATGAGAAGTTGATGTTTCTGAATAGATTGAGACTTAAACACAGTATGTGTTATTCTTCTCATATCTTTCACCCCAGTATATATAAGTGGTCCCAAGCATAATGTAACACAAACTGAATTATCCATTTATTTCATCAAATTGAAAATTTATAATTAAATATGCATAGTGAAATATTAATAAGGAATTGTATTCATTTAACAGGGTTCCCTCACAAATACCATAGACTGGGTGACTAATAGAAATTAATCTTCTCATAATTCTGAAAGCTGGAAGGCCAAGATCAAGATATTGGCNTGCATATTGAAATATTAATAAGGAATTGTATTCATTTAACAGGGTTCCCTCACAAACACCATAGACTGGGTGACTAATAGAAATTAATCTTCTCATAATTCTGAAAGCTGGAAGGCCAAGATCAAGATATTGGCAGATTTGTTTTCTCTTAAGTACTGTTTCCTTGGCTTACATAAGGCTGCCTTCTCAGTATGTCCTTACATGGCCTTTCCTTAGTGTTTGCATCCCTGCTGTCTCCTTGTGTGTCCAAATTTCCTCTTGTAAGAGGACACCAGTCAGATTGGATTAGGGCTCACCCTAAAGGCCTAATTTTAACTTAATCACCTCTTTAAAGGTCCTATCCCCAAACACAATCACATTCTGAAGTATTGGGTGGTAGGGCTTCAACATTCCAATTTGAGAGTACACAATTCAGCTGATAAGAGTCCTGAAAATAATTATGCTCCATTTTTAATGCTTAAAGCTGGAAATGCTTTAAGAGACATTTTGATAAAATGAAGGCATTTTGATGTCTTATGAGAGCATCTTAAGACAATTCTGAATCTAGTCACCCTTGCATTCAGAGAACAGTTAAGCCAGTTGGTAAAGACAAATGCTTGGCATAAGTAGTGTTATCCCTCTGTCTTACCAACTGACTGGAATTAGTAACTGATTAAAATATTCCAAGCCCAAACACGGTTTCTGAGTCTTTTCACTGTAACTTCCTAGGCTGTTGTTAATAATCAGTAAGAGATGGTACATAAAAAGAAACTTATTTGCCCTATCAAACTCATATATTAAACTGCATGACATAAAATTAAAAAAAAATAATATAGATGAATTTTAGTTAATAGTTTGGCTTTCCCTTTATACCTAGTCATTATTCTATTAACACAACCTTTGATTGGATTTGCTCAGTATGGCTTAAAGATGGCATTATAGGTACTTTACATGGAACAATTCTTCATTGTGCTAGACTTGCCTATGCGTTATCTGTTACTAAATGTATGCAGAGTCCCCAGACACTGTAAAAACCCGAATCTCCCTTCACATATCCAAACTCCTCTGAGATAAGTTCAGCTGCCAGTTTTAAAACATGGACCTGAAGCAGCCACACAACACTAGCAGAATAGCATCATCTAAAATTATCTAATATTTTTCAATGATAGTTCTTCTCAACTTGCTGTGGTTTTTTACACAGTCTTGTAGGTATGCCTGTTAAAGTTCATCTTGTTGATTCTCCAGTATATACCACAATTTGAAGGAATTGACCCTTTGACAATGTATTTTTTACTTGCAAAAGTTTAAATATATATATATATATATATATATATATATATA
>SJYQ01003973.1:0-46697 GCA_006410935.1 Redunca redunca
AGATGTTCAAGCTGGTTTTAGAAAAGGTAGAGGAACCAGAGATCAAATTGCCAAAATCTGTTGGATCATAGAAAAAGCAAGAGATTTCCAGAAAATACACATATTTCTGCTTTATTGGCTAAGCCAAAGCTTTTGACTGTATGGATCCCAACAAGCTGTGAAAAATTCTTCAACTGGTGGGAATACCAGACCATCTTACCTGCCTCCTCAGAAATCTGTATGCAAGTCAAGAAGCAACAGTTAGAATGGGACGTGGAACAATGCACTGGTTCCAAATTGGGAAAGGAGAACATCAAGGATGTATATTGTCACCCTGCTTATTTAGCTTATATTCAGAGTATATCCTGTGATATGGTGAGCTGGATGAAGCACAAGCTGGAATCAAGATTGTTGGAAGAATTATGAATAACCTCAGATATGCAGATCACACAATTATTGAAGACAGTGAAGAACTAAAGAGCCTCTGGATGAAAGTGAAAGAGGAGAGTGAAAAAGTTGGCTTAAAATTCAACATTCAGAAAACTAAGATCATGGCATCTGGTCCCATCACTTTATGGCAAATAGTTGGGGAAACAATGGAAACAGTGACAGACTATATTCTTGGGCTTCAAAATCACTTCCGATGGTGACAGCAGCCATGAAATTAAAAGACACTTGCTTCTTGTAAGAAAAGCCATGACCAACCTAGACAGTGTATTAAAAAGCAGACCCAGAGGGATGGTATGGAGAGGGAGGTGGGAGGGGGGTTCAGGATGGGGAACATGTGTACATCCGTGGCGGATTCATGTTGATGTATGGCAAAACCAATACAATATTGTAATTAGCCTCCAATTAAAATAAATACATCTATATTAAAAAAAGAAGTAGAGATGTTACTTTGCCAACAAAGGTCCATCTAGTCAAAGCTATGGTTTTTCTGATAGTCATGTATGGATGTGAGAGTTGGACTATAACTATAAAGAAAGCTGAGTGCTGAAGAATTGATGCTTTTGAACTGTGGTACTGGAGAAGACTCTTGAGAGTCCCTTGGACTGCAAGGAGATCAAACCAGTCCATCCTAAAGGAAATCAGTCCTGAATATTCATTGGAAGGACTGATGCTGAAGCTCCACTACTTTGGCCACCTGATGCAAAGAACTCATTGGAAAAGACTCTTGATGTTGGGAAAGATTGAAGGCAGGAGGAGAAGGGGATGACAGAGGATGAGATGGTTGGATGGCATCATCGACTAGATGGACATGAGTTTGGGTGAACTCCAGGAGTTGCCGATGGACAGGGAAGCCTGGTGTGCGACCACGGGATCACAAAGAGTCAGACACAACTGAGCCACTGAACTGATGTAGCTGAAGCCACTGTAAGTATGGATTTCTATCATTTCAGCCAAAGACATAACTAAATGATACAGCCTCAAATCCTAGTTGAAAACCGTCTGTCCTTAAGGAGTTCCCAGCAGACTTGGGTCTTTGCCTCTGCCCCCACACCCTTCACCCATGAAAGCAGCTCAGGCAATATGTGTCTTTTTGGCCTGGCTGGCTTGTCTATAAGTGGTCTGTGAACACCTCCGGGTAGGCTTCTGCCTTTTCTCTGTGCACCCTGAGCCTACACACTAAGGGCCTTCAGAACCTTAGGGACCTTGCCCCATCCCTACCATGGCTGGAAACCTGAGCTGTCAAAACTCTTGTGGATTCAGTTTGGCCCAAGGACTGCTTCCAGACCCTGGGAGCTTCACTACCTCTATAGCATGAAGAGCAAGGTCCCTTGTAAGCAGAGGTTCCCAACTGCCTTCCTGTGCTATCGTTTGTCAGTGGGTCTCTCTTGTGGCACCACGGGAGGCTGAAATGTAGAGAAAGGAGGACCAGAACTGAGTTTCAAGGGAGATATGGAGAGTGAAAGATGCATCCTGTTCAAACTGAGTGAGGTTCCCTGTATATTCTGGAAAAGGCCTCGTGTGCAAGAGGAGAATACAGACCCTAAGGCCCCAAAGAAGAAGTCCCCAGGTATGATGGGGGGAGTATCCCCTTTAGCAGCTCCAGATGGGAGCCAGTGACCCAGGAACTGTCCATGTGGTCACATGAGCATGACTATGTAACTGAAAAGCAAAGGAGAAAGGGGTACAGGTTTAGAGAGTGTTAGAGGGTGGGGTGGGGTCTGGTGAGGTAAGGTCCCCTCCTTCCTTCAGTATGAATTGCTTTTTTTGAGTTTCAAAGCAGCCACACAGCAGTTTCCAATCCTTAGGACCCCAGGGTAGCTTGCATGGGGCTGGGTGCCTTAGTCCCTTCACATGGACAAGCCCCACCATGTGGCTTCCCAGAGTTCAAGGAGCAGGATCTGGGGGTTTTGTTGGCTACACACTTCCTCACTGTAGCCTGGCTACCTCCCTTCTCTGAACCTCTGTCTTGTCCTCTAATCGGGGACAGGAGCTGCTACCTTCACAGGACTAACCCTGTGAGGACTAGTTAGGGGAATCCTAGAGTTAATAGCTGGCCCCAGCAGACTGAATCTATTCAGATCTCCAGATTAAAATAAGTCTTGCAATGTTATGTGGAATTTCTTCCCTGAAGCCAGATGAAACCCACACCGTGGCAGTTCCAGGATCTCTACTTAGCCAGCTGGACATCAAACTCAAAAGGGCTCAAACAAGCTAACAAACAAACAGGAGCGAATGATCATAACTAAGTCCATGGGCACAGCTTCTGGCTGGACTGTACCTGGATCTCAGGGACATCAGTAGGAGTTGTCTTTCCCCACCTCTCAGCTCTGTTTACTGATGTCATCCTCACCCAAGTAGCTCTGCCTTTATGGAACAAGGCCTCCAACTGCCACAAGCTGATGTCACTTCCCTCCAACTGCCACAGGCTGACCTTAGGTATCCCCTGTTCCTAATGGAAATAAACCTCCATTCCCCAGGATTCCAGCATATGCCCTGAGTAGTCACTTGTCCAGCCCCGAGTCAATCACAGGTGTCCAGGGAGGATGGAACATGCTGATTGGTCAGGTGGAGGTCATGTGACCACCCCCTCTGGGAAACCTGTGAGCTGTTCAGCATGTTTCAGGGAGGAGACAGTGTGATGCCCCAAGAGCAGGGGTGAGGGCACAACTGAAGGACCTGCTGTGATGTGTTTCTGGGCTGTACCTGCTTACATCCTCCTCACACACCCAGTTTCCCCTACTTACAAAATGCTTTGTGATGGGTCTCTTCCCTTCCCAAGCCCCATTTCACCCACCCACACCAAACAGGATCAAGCCCTCCTGTTTGGAGACAGGATGGGGGATCCCCTCCCAGCCTCAAGGCTTGTTTTCACTGTGTGATTGCAGTCATTTCATTCAGTCAACAAACATCCACTGAGAACCACCACCTGCTGCTATGGGTTTACAGGACTGTTGGTTGAGTACTGGGCATTGACCAGTGGCCTCCCAAAGGGATTGAATTTTGTCTGAGGAGCATCTCAGACACAAATCACTGAATAACTGAATTGCTTTCCTATACCCCTGAAACTAAAACAGCCTTGTAAATCAACTTTACTTCAATTAAAAAAATACACCCTCATTAAAATTGTCCTTAAAGTTGTAAAGTTTTCCCTTTCAAATGTAGGTTCCTAATATGCCTGTAATTGCTTTGGTGGTATTTTTTGAGGTAGGGAATCCAGTTTTATTTTCCAAATGGATGCCAAATTGTCTGAGCACCATTTATTAAATGGGCCTCCTTTCCCCATTTACATATTAAGAAACCATTTTCAAACTCCTAGTACCAAGGACCTCAGGTCTTTGGTAATTTGTAGACCACCCCACATGCATGCTCCCATCTGTGCCTTCTCCCCTCTTTTTACCACTGCAGTTTCTTGTATTCACAAGTGCCCCAGAAAGCCACATGTAGTGACCTGTGGATGTTTCTGGGAGGACAGGGGACGTGAGCATGGAGTCCATAATGATCATGTGACCATGCTGTGTGACCCCAACATGGGGTCTGGCTTCCTAAGTCAAGAGTCTATGTGTCTTCCTTTTGGTGTCTGGTTGTGCACAGTAGGGCTGGTAGATTGGAACCTGGGATTGTGGGGCTGGCAGTGGAGAGATTAGATGTCACAGCTTGCTTTTCCATTCATTTGCCTCCTATGGGCTCTGCCTAGCCATTGTGGAGACATTGCTGACATCTTTCTCCTAAAAGCCTGAGAGGTGCTCACTGCTTGTGCTTCTCATCCCCTGACTTATCCTTCCTTACATCATGTTGACTGTAAGGCACCTGTTGTTATGTGTTTTTAATAACAATGAAAAAATGTAGGATTTATACAAGCTACAGCATGGATGAACACTGACAACATCCTAAGTGAAAGGAGCCACCCAGATCACATGCACATCTGATGCTTTAAATCCATCCAGGATTTGAACATGAGAGAAAGTCTCAATCAAGTTTCCAGATAAAAGAAAGAAAACCAAATCAGAATGAAAGAAGATGCTATCATAGAGTTGGGACAGCTGATGAAAGTTGAAGAGGACTTATGGATCAGATGGTTAGAAGATAGTTTCATAATCCTCATTTTGGGGATATGTGCTGGGTTCCTGGAAGAGTATCCTTGTTTAGGATAAAACACACTGGAGTATTCTGTATGAAGGGGCAAATATGAATACTTTGAGTCTTGCTATTGAACATTTTCTGTAAGTTTGAAATGACTGAAAAATAAATTATGTCTCAAAACAACCATGTCAACAGAACAGAAAAGTCAAGACAATATCAAACATGGCTAGAGAGGTCAAGTCCTACCCAGATTCTACTCACCCCAAGTGATGATACAATTCGCCCTTGTAGGGTTTCACATGGAGAAGGCAATGGCAACCCACTCTAGAACTCTTGCCTGGAAAATCCCATGGACGGAGGAGACTGGAAGGCTGCAGTCCATGGGGTCGCTAAGAGTTGGACACAACTGAGCAACTTCACTTTCTCTTTTCACTTTCATACATTGGAGAAGGAAATGGCAACCCACTCCAGTGCTCTTGCCTGGAGAATCCCAGGGACGGGGGAGCCTGGTGGGCTGCCGTCTATGGGGTCGCACAGAGTTAGACATGACTGAAGCGACTTAGCAGCAGTAGCAGGGTTTCACATGATTGTAAGGAACACTGTGGGAAGATTCTATTAGGAGTCACCATCTCTTGGGTGTTGTGGATGACCTGGATGTGGTAGAAACAGTGGGATTTCTAGTTCTAGCTTTCGAGATCCATCCACCAAAAATCTCTTAGAATATATGAATTCAGTAAAGCTGCAGGACTCAAAATGAATACATAAATCTCAGCTGTGTTCCTGTACACAAATAATGAACCATCAGAGAGAGAAATTAAGAAAACAGTCCCATTTAAAATAACATCAAAAGAACAAAATACCTAGGAATAAAGGTATCCAAAGACATGAAAGACTTGAGCACTGAAATTATTAAGATATTGGTGAAGGATTTGAAGACTCAAATGAAGGAAAGAGATCCTGTGCTCATGGACGGAAAGACTGCTGCTGCTGCTGCTGCTAAGTCACTTCAGTCGTGTCTGACTCTGTGTGACCCCATAGACGGCAGCCCACTAGGCTCCCCCATCCCTGGGATTCTCCAGGCAGATGGAAAGACTGCTTAGTGATAAAATGTCCATTCTAACCCAAACAGCACACACATTAAATGCAATTCCAACCATACTTCCAGTGGTATTTTTCACAAAAACTGAACAAACAATCCTGACAGTTGCATGGAACCACAAAGGACCCTGAACAGCCAAGGGGCTCCTGAGAAAGGAGAACAGTAGCTGGAGGAAACTCACTCTGACTTCAAACCATCTTATGCGGCTATGGTAACCAAACCATGTAGAAATGGCACAGAAAGAGGAAACTAGCCAGAACATTAGCAGGGAGAACCAAGGGAAAAAATCCTGCTAATATGTGGTCAGTTAACTGATGACAAGTCTGCCAAAGACATACACCTGGGAAAGGAAGTTCCCCTCAATAAATTGCCTGGAAAACAGAATATCACAAGCCAAAGGACACGGGACACTGTCTGCACTGCACACAAAATTAATCCAGACCCACAGTTTTCTACATCAAGCCCTTCCGTTGCTGGGTTCTCTGAAGACAGTGCCCCTCCAGACAGCCAGCCAGGCACAGGAAGCTTCTCACTGGTTCTTCACCTTTTCTTCCATGGCCTCCTGTCGAAACTGAGCTCCTGAGCGAACTGAGCTCCTCTCAGTGTGGACGCAGCTCTGTGTTGTCCTGAAGCCGAACCCCAGGTAGGTCCTGAGTAGGCCCATGTCCTATAGGCCGTGCGCAGGGCATAGTCTGGGGGCAGAATCCGGAGGCCCTGCACTGGTAAGAGAGGTGGGACTGTCGCCCTCTGGTGGCTAACTGGGAAGTGCAGGCCGTAGCCAGCCACTCCTAGCTCAGGCGGGGCCTAGATTCCTGCTGGTAGTCCTGCTGAATCCACTGCATGTTGGAAATTCAAAAGGATGGAGGCAAATATCGTGGGACCTCTAGGAAAAATAGTTATAGAACAATTAGAAAACATACACGACGAAATGAAATTAGACACAAATTTGACAACTTACACCAAAAGTGATTCAACACTGACCACAAAAAAATTTAAAATAGTAAACTATAAACAATACAGAAAAATAATAAACTATAAATAATACAGAAGAAAACCTACATAATCATGGGTTTGGTTGCCTAGATCATGAGCTTTGACTTTTAATGCAACACACACACAGGACATAGACACATATACCATTTGTGTGTGTGTCTGTATACACACACATGCACATATACATGAGTTCATGTATGTATAAATACATATATATACACAGGAATGTGTGTGTGTGTGTATACACATGCACATATACATGAATTCATGTGTGTATAAATATATATATGTGTGAATTTGTGTGTGTGTATATATCATGAATTCATGTATATATATATACATACATGTGTTTATATATATATATACATTCATGTGTGTGTGTATATATATTATATATACAAGAATTCCTCTGTGTGTGTGTATATACATTAATTCACGTGTGTGTATAAAGTAAAAGTGAAGTCGCTCAGTCGTGTCCGACGCTTTGTGACCCCATGGACTGTAGCCTATCAGGCTCCTCTGTCCATGATATTTTCCAGGCAAGAGTACTGGAGTGGGTTGCCATTTCCTTTTCCAGAGGATCTTCCTGACCCAGGGATCGAACCTGGGTCTCCTGCATTGTAAGCAGATGCTTTACCGTGAGCCACCAGGGAAGTCCTGTGTATGTATATATACATGAAATTGTGTGTGTGTGTGTGTGTGTGTGTGTGTATACACACATGAATTCCTGTGTGTATGTGAGCATGCATGCTAAGTTGCTTCAGTTATGTCTGACTCTTTGTGACCCTATGGACTATATAGCCCGCCAGGCCCCTCTGTCCATGGGGATTCTCCAAGGATGAATACTGGAGTGGGTTGCCATGCCTTCCTCCAGGGGATCTTCCCAATCTAGGGATCAAACCCAGGTCTCCTGCATTGCAGGTGGATTCTTTACCATCTGAGCCACCAGGGAAGCCCTTGTGTGTGTATACACACACACACACACACACACACACACACACATGAATATATTATACATATACATACATGAATGGTATTGACTTGAGATTTCAGAAATACACCTTCCATTCATAATGAGCTCATTTTACACAATAGTCCACAGAACAAAATTGGGGGGAAATGGTGTTTTCAACAAATGGCATTGCTAGGCAATTGGCTATCCACATGCAGCAGAATGAAATTGGACCCTTAGCTCATGCCATATACTAAAAACTATCTCAAAACATATAAAAGGCTTAAATGTAAAAAGTAAAATTGAAGTCAGCCCCTTGTATCTATGGGTTCCACATCCATGGATTCAAACTCTGTTGAGGTCCTTTAATGGACCAGAACCTGGTGGTCTGGAGTCGATGATAAGAAAGTAAAAGAGAGAGAGAAAGAGGCTGATATTCCTAGGTTTATGCAGAAAACCAATAAAGCTCTTAGCACAGAACTTGTGCTGCTTCACATAGGCACTGGTGCCCTCTCGAGGGGGTGAAGTGTGCCTTCTTGAGAGGGTCTTAGAAGCCCGGGCAAGAAAGTGAGCTCAATGGGCTTCTGCGCTCCAAAGAATTAGCTGGAGAGATAGAGAGAAAAGAAAGAAAGACACAAGGACCCAAGCAAAGGTGTTTTATTCAACATAGTGTGGGTATATATACTGTCTTACAAGGTAGCTATTTTCAGCAAAGATAAAAATCAAAAGTCCAGACTTATCAAGGAAACATAAGGTAATCCATATCAAAGAGAGAGGGTTGTAAATAATCACTTTTACCGTAAGGTTCATAAAAAGGAAGAGGGTTGTAAATAGTTACTTATCACAGTATGGAAAAACTAACGAAGGAAATGCATGTATTCTTCAGCCCTGGGAGTGGCTTGCCAACTCCTCTTAATTCCTGAATATTCAGGAACTAATAAGGAACAGAGGATTCATGACAGATCCAAAAGAGCACACAGGAAGCCTGTTAAATGCTTCCTGACAAAACTCCAGATCAAAACTATAAGAAAAAAAAATTTCCAAAGGGTTTCAAAAGGAAAACATTAAATTTGCCAATATCAGCAACTATTTACATAGCATTCACATTGCATTTATAACATTTATACAGTGATTATATGTATTAGTTATTATAAGTAATCTAGATTTTATTTAAGGTATACAAGAGGATATTTGCCCAGGTTACTTGCAAATACCATTCCATTTTATATAGGAGACTTGAGTATACCAAAATTAGCGTATTCTGGAACCAATGCCCCAAGGGTACCAAGACACGACTGTATAAACTCTTCAATAAGACATGGGGGTAGGGCTTCCCTCGTAGCTCACTGATAAAGAATCCACCTGCCAATGCAGGAGACATGGGTTTGATCCCTGGTCTGGGAAGATCCCACGTGCCTCACAGCAACTAAGTCTATGCCCCACAACTACTGAGCCTGCTTGGTCTAGAGTCTGCATAACGCAACTAGAGACTCTGTGCACAATAGTGCACAATGAAAAGATACCTCATGACACAAGGATGACCCTGCCTGCACCAATTAAGACCTGATGAAGCCAAACAAATATTAAAAAAAAACCAACAACCATAAAAAAACAAATGCTGGGAACAATGCAGAGAAGTTGGAACCTTTAAACATTACTTGTGCAAATGGAAAAGGATTCAACATATGTCTATGATATGAATGTAAAATTACCATACAGCTCAACAACTCTACTCCTGGATATATACCCCAAAGAAGTGAAAACAGGTGTTCAAATATATTGATAGCAACACTCTTTCCTTGGAAGAAAAGTTATGACCAACCTAGATAGCATATTCAAAAGCAGAGACATTACTCTGCTGACTAAGGTCCGTCTAGTCAAGGTTATGGTTTTTCCAGTAGTCATGTANACCTCATGCGAAGAGTTGACTCACTGGAAAAGACTCTGATGCTGGGAGGGCTTGGGGGCAGGAGGAGAAGGGGACGACCGAGGATGAGATGGCTGGATGGCATCACTGACTCGATGGACGCGAGTCTGAGTGAACTCCGGGAGTTGGTGATGGATAGGGAGGCCTGGTGTGCTGCGATTCATGGGGTCTCAAAGAGTCGGACACAACTGAGCGACTGAACTGAACACTCTATAAGACCCAAAAGGGAGAAATAGTGCAAATGCTCACCAGTGGGTAAATAGATAAACCAACTGGAGTGGATCCATAAACCATTATTATTTTTCCATAAAAGAAATCAAGTGGAATGGTGCAGGCTATGTGGAAAACAGTGTGCCAGTTCCTCGAAGCTCCCTTACAGGGTTTACCTGTGATCCGCCACATCCGTATCAGGGCACACCACCAACAGACTGGGAACGGGGGCTGGGCACCTATGAGCACCCCCCCCCAGGGCAGTATGCATCACAGTAGCAAAAGGCGCCAGTGACCCAACTGTCCACCGTGGATGAGGGGACCAAGTAAACGTGGCGGCATACACGCGAAGGAATGGGATTCAGCCTAAAAAGAAGGGATTCTGACATGCTAGTGAGAACGGAAGCCTCGAGGCCATTGTGAATGAAGTAACTGTCACAAGCAGAACAAAATGACATTGTTCCACTTATATGAGGTACACACAGAAGTCAAGTTCAAAGGCAGAAAGTAGGGTGCCATGGCCAGGGGCTGAGATAAATTTGTCTTTAATGGGCACACAGTTACACTGGTGAAAACAGAAAAGTTCTGAACATGGATGGAGAAGATATTTGTACAACAATGTGAGTGTGGTTAATGCCACAGAACAGTGTACTTAAAATGTCTTAAATGGTAAATAATCTGTACAATTAATCACACGCCTACACAAACACACAAAATACATGAAGTCTCGATACACGCTATAATACAGAAAAGGCCATATTTATCTTACGACTCAGGTCATATTTACCTTGTGCACTTTGCATCCATCAAGGTTGCGAAAATGAGGAAAAGTATCAATCATGGTTCCAGGAAAAGAAACCTGGATCAGAATGGGGAAAGACGTTTCCCTAAAGTTGGGGCAGCTGGTGAAAGTTGAAATGGGCCTTGGGTTGAATTGTAACATGGAAACCATGTAATTTCCTCATTTGGACACTACATGCTGGTTCCTTGGAAGAACACTTTCCCTGTCTTGGGTAAAACTCACTGGAGAATCTTGTGTGAAGTGGCAAATGCACTCAAGTAAGGAAGGCTGGGAAATCTGAGCGTGTAGATACACAAGACTTTGTTTTGCTACCGCAGGTTTCTGTACATTTGGAATTAGGGCAAAGTCAAAAACTTTCCAAAACACCTTATTAATACCACACCAGAAAACCAGAGAAAACATCACACTTCCTAAGAGAGGGCAAGCCTTGTTACCTAGATCCACTTCATACAAACTCATGAACCTGATTGCCCCTGGATGAGTTCATGTGCAATTGACAGGCATTGTGGGAAGACGCTAGCAGGAGCCACTTTGTCTTCCATGTTGTGAATGACCTGGATGTGATAGAAACAGTGGGATTTTTGAGTTATAATTTTCTACATGATTCCATTAAAACACCATTGGAACTAATACATGAATTCAGTAATGGTACAAAATTAATACATACAAATCAACTGTACTTCTAAACACAAAAAGTGAACCATCAGAAAGAGAAAGAAAACAATCCAATTGACAACTGCATCGAAAAGAACAAAATACCAAGTAATAAATTTAACCAAGGGCTTCTAAGACCTGCACACTGAACACTTTCAGATGTTGATGAAGAAAATGAAGAAGAAACCAATAAACAGAAAGATATCCCATGCAATGGAAGAATTAGTACTGTTAAAATGTCCCTTCTTTGCAAAGCAATGTCTACTGTGAATGCATTCTTTGCCTAACTTTCAATGGTATTTTTCACAGAAATAGAGCAAATATTCGTGTGGAAATAGTCAAAGGAATCCTCAGAAATGAGAACTGGCTGGAAGCATCTTATGCTTTGACTTCAATGTCATGAAGCTATAATCACGAAAACAGTGTAGGACTCAGTGCACAGACAAGAAGAGCAGGACATGTTACAGAGCCCAAGCTCATTCTGCTCATTGCACAAAAGGCCAATAAATTGGGAGAGAAAGTGTTGGAACAAGGAATAATGATTTTAATTGGAAAGCTAGCAGACAAATAAGATGGCAGACTAGCCACTCAATCCATCAGACCCAGTTGGGGCTCCTCTTGTACACAAGGGGAGGGGCTGGTGCCCACTGCAATGCTGACCAGTGGCTGTTTGGCATTGCAGCTCCACCTGCCCCCGCCCTATTCCAACTGTACTGCTTCAGGTAGTGGTAAGTGCCCTGCAGAGAATGAAGCCAGTCCACAGCCATAATAACCTGCATGCATTGCATCGCCTCTGGTCTTGGAAGCTAACTTAGGGTTGGGCCTGGTTAGTACTTGGATAGGAGACTACCTGGGAATACTGGGTGTAGTAGGGTTTTGGGCTTCCCTAGTGGCTCAGATGGTAAACAATCTGCCTGCCACGCAGGAGACTTGGGTTTGATCCTTGGGTTGAGAAGATCCCCCTGGAAAAAAGGAATGGCTACCCACTCCAGTATTGTTGCCTGGAGAATTCCATGGACAGAGGAGCTTGGCAGGCCACAGTTCATGGGGTCGCAAAGAGTTGAACACAGCTGAGCGACTAACATTAACTAACTAACTAAGGGGATGAAGACTCAGAGCTGCCTTTTTTGGTAGGCTCAGCAGAGAAGGTTCTCCAGGCACTAATGGTTGTGAAGGAACTTAATGGACCCCTTTCCTATATGGCCTCACTGATGCCAGGAGCCAGGATTTGCCAAATAGCAATCCAGAGACCAGCCTGTCATGGTAAGTTCATTCTGCTTTCTTGTTTCTTACATCTGACAATTCAAGAAGCCCTCACATGTGTTTTACCTCCTTACCATGTCTTTTCTTCATCCAGGTTTCCATCTGTACTGGTAGTGCCTCACCTGCATCCATTCCTGCTTTGAGCCACAATTACTGCTTTAAGCTACAGACCCCGTCCTCCATGCTGCAGCAGGGCGGGCTGGGTCACCCGGAACACGGGCCCTGCCACTGCTGTGAGTGGCGCTACAGGATGCTCATCATCCTTTCCGTTTGCCCTGCTCAGCCCCTCGCCACCTCCTGTCATCCATGGGGCCAGTTCTTCCAAGGCGGGTGGCAGGCTCTTTAGCTTCTGGTTGACATGCTCTTTCTCCAGCTTGTTACCTTCCTTGGAAATGTTTCATCATCTCCACCAAATACCCATTTGGAACTTTTAAGATGGCACTTGAAACAGACTCGTGTCACGTCAGCGCCCTTGCCCCCTCCCCCCCTTGCCTCCACGTGGCCTCTGGGCACTCTGCATCCCAAACCATAACAAACTTACCTTAGTTCCTGCTACAAGGTCCTTTACTGTATCTCTGGCGACACCTCTCATCATCCTTTCCCCTCTGCACCATTTTCCCTCCATCAGGCTCACCTGGTTGCAGGAACTGAGAAAAGTGAAGCTCCCTGTGCCCCCAGAGACCTCTCTTCTCCCCAGCCCTCCCCTCCTCATCCCTCTGGATTTAGCATTTTGTACTCTTTGAACTGGGCATTACGAGGAATTTAATCGCTGCTGTACACTCCTCCCCACTCCAACTTGATATTCAGTTTTCCTTTTTAATTTTTCAAATTATTTTAATTGTGGTAACAGTGATTTATAACATTACATAACTCTCATGTGTGCCTTGTAGGTCGACTTCACACACATTACACCGTGCTCACCGCCAAAAATTTATTTTCAGTTCCTCACCATACAGTGGGCCCTTTACCTATTTCTCCCTCTTTCTTTTCATTTTTAAATGTCAGTGATGAGTACAGGCCTTGGCACAAAGTAGATGACAAGCCAACGTATAGATGATGAAAAATTTATAGTGAAAAATTAAATTAGACCTAAACTCAGAGATGATTTATGGAGAAAAGGAAAAGTCTTTTCCATTAGCTTTTCCCCCCCATTAGCTTCAATAATGCTTTTCTATTAGCATAATGCTTCCTTTTTTTCCTTCTATTCCCTTGTCTATATCCATCTCTTTGCATCATAATGTTCTCTGCCTTATTGTCTTCCCATAACGCTAATGTAGGAGATAGATGGACTCCAGGTTAGACATTTACAAATAGCCTCCTGTTTACATTTCCTGAGATAAGAGCTAGGTGGGCTCCAGTTGAGGCATTTACAGTCAGCCTCCTGTTTGCCCTCTGAAATGGAAGTAACAACAGAAAGATGATAAATAGCCAGTGTTTGTTTCTTATAAACACTTTAAAGTAATAGTCATGGCAAGGACAAAGAGGGACAAAATCCTGCTTGAGTAAAGGATTGAGATCTCCCCTCCCCCCACCCCCTCTTGGGACAAGGGAAACACCACACATGCGCAGAAAGGCTTCTTGTGGGTCAAAAGTCAGGTGGAAATGCCAGACCACAATGAGTCTTGCTTCTGCCAGAAGCCTCCACTTTGAGATCCATGTTAGCTGAGGGGTGTGTGCACGTCAGGGGAGAGTCCCAGGATAGGTCGGATGTGAAAAAAGAAACCAGAAAATTGGCAGAAAGGAAGACAAAGACCCAGAAGAACTGGCCTATATAAATGACTTAGCCACCTCTTTATTGCGCTCCTTCTCACTAGGGGGCGCCCATAACCTTTCTCTCCAGGTGTGTATCTCTGTCTTGCTTCTGACTTAACCAACTGTTTCTCTATGTTCTTTTCTATGTGTTACTGTGCTATGTCTTTAATAATAAACTTTGTACCTGCATTTACAGTTTCTGCCTCCACAGTAAATGCATTTTTCACTGGGGGCAAAGATCCAGGGAAAATTAGCTTCTAGCCTCTAGCCCTTGCTGGCCTGGTGGCTAGGATTCCTGGTTTTCATTCAGGCTACCCAGGTTCAGTTCCTGGATAGGGAATTAGATCTCACTTCACGCCACCACTCACTGCTGCCTCACTGAAGTGAAGTTGCTCAGTCGTGTCTGACCCTTTGTGACCCCATGGACTGTAGCCTACCAGGCTCCTCCGTCTATGGGATTTTCCAGGCAAGAATACTGGAGTGGGTTGCCATTTCCTTCTCCAGGAGATCTTCCCAACCCAGGGATTGAACCCTGATCTCCCACATTATAGGCAGATGCTTTATTGTCTGAGCCACCAGGGAAGTGAGTTGCCTCACTGAGCTCAACTCAATTTTTATCACCATTTAATCTACATCATATGAATTTTTGCAACTAATTTGTAATTTATAGAAAAAAGACTTCTTAGGTATTAACACACTGGTATTTCCAAAAGGGGGAAATACTTCTTCCCTAAAACTGCATTAAGAAAATTTGAACTTAAGAAAATATGTTTTGGTATAGCAGAATTATTATTTTATCTTTACAAACCAGCATTTGTTAAATACTTAACTGCTAATAACTGTTCAGGCTTCCCTGGTGGCTAAGCTGGTAAAGAATCCACCTGCAATGCAGGAGACCTGGGTTTGATCTCTGGGTTGGAAAGATCCCCTGGAGAAGGGAATGGCTACCCACTCTAGTATTTTGGCCTGGAGAATTCCATGGACTGTGTAGTCCATGCGTTCTCAGAGTAGGACATGACTGAGCGACTTTCACTATTCACTAATAACTGTTCAGCCTGAAATAAGAACTTTCAAAAATCTTTGGACACAGACGCTCTAACTTAATTCCCCTCTGGAATAAATATTTTGCATGTACTTTTAGGTTATATATACACAATAGGCACAGAACTCTTTTATTATGCGTTTTATTTTCATATAAATTAACATCCTAGAAAAATTAAAATAGAAACACTAAATACAGTATTGCACATAGCAATCTCTGTTAAATGCCCCATTATATCATCGAAGTTCATATACACATGGTGGGACTGAAGGAGACAGGAAGATGGCAGAACAGCAACCCGAGAGCCACTACTGTGTCTGTGCACATCAACTACAGACTGAAAGGTAAGGACAGTATTTTACATAAATAGAAACATAGCTACAATTCAGATTTTCTTTGTAAGTTGCTTCCATAATTGGTTTGCAATAGCAACACATTCTCCCCTTTATTCATAGCCATACCCCAAGACATATCATTTTAAAAAATCTATTAATGTTAGACAAAGCCATCACAATGCTTCAAGAGTGACTTTAAAATACTCTCAGAAAGAGTGGAGATATACTTTTTCCCTCTCAAACTAAAATAAAATATTTTCCTAGGCTCCTTTAGATCATAAACTCTTCATACTCGTTTCATAGCTTTTGATTAACTGCCGTAACACATAAAGAAAACCCCAATCAAGTCACAAGGCAGGTGGGTTTAATGAACAAGTCCCAGGTAGATATCAATCCATCTAAAAGTTACTTTTTTTTTTTTTTGCCAACAGTTGTCATGTTTGGCAATTTTATGAGGGTCATTTAAAAGCACTGTGTCATTTTCTTTGAGAAGGGCAATGGTAAAAGTTACAGAGAGGCACAACTTTGGTTTAATTGACCTTTGTTGCAGACTGGCTTTATGTAGGTCCTAAAGGACATAGTTGATAAAGGCCCTCATTTAACTTAAAATTATGATTCCTGCCTATATTAAGTGATGTATAGAAAGGGTTTTCCTTTTGCTATATTTTTTTTCTATTCATTGTCTGATGAGTAAAAAAAAATGATAATCTTCTTTCACAAATATATAGTTACAGAGGCCAACCCAAGAGCTGGGAAAGCCTTATCTATGACATATATAAATGGTACCTCAATTTTAAAATAGAAAATTTATATGTAGATGTGAAACTGATACAAACAAGTCACTAGAAATATCATGTTAACCATAAATCTAAATGCAGTGACGTGGAGTACTGGTCATCAAGAGAAAGTGTTTCGCTGTGACAGGGAATATTCTCACAACAGTAAGTTGGAGGTTACTGTTTAGCATGTTCAGAATTAATGCAGATACTGCCTCTTACACATGCTGTTTTGGTCTATTGGTAAAATACCATAAACTTTTTCAAAAAGAAAAGGTGTCACATTCTCCACTGGCCTACTGCTTTTGCATTTTTATATGAATACAGTGTAGAATTCAACAACCAGTAAACTGTCCGGAAAGCATAAAGATTATGCAAGAGGCCAAGAAGAAACATGATCAAAATGATGAGTTTCCTTCTGCCCTCAGGCCGGCTGAATTCTGTGGAAGCGGCTGCAGTGACTCATTTCTGTTCTGCTTTTCACTGGTCAGGTTTTCATGCTTATTTTTGCCTTCTGAAATAAATGCATCAGATAAGAGAAATAGTTAGAAGGCATAACTTTAAAGAATGTGTGGAGTTTAGAATAGTATTTTCATTTGGATCAAATTCTTTGAGAAAAGGTTAAAGATCCTCAGCTCATAAATGAAAAAAGATAAAAGTAAAATCTATTTATCTCTTAGAATTTTCACTAATATTTTTGAGGGAAAAAAAGGTTTCAAAATTTAGCTTCTAATCGATGTGAAAAAGTATCTGCTCACCTTTCTCATTTTCAGTCTTATGTACAAACACATAAATATGAAAATTGAACCGAGGCTTCATCTCATTGTTAATGTGATTTAATTCTCTTCTATGACTCAGATGGTAAAGAATCTGCCCACAATGCGGGAGACCTGGGTTTGATCCCTGGGTCAGGAAGATCCCCTGGAGAATGGAATGGCAACCCATTCCAGTATGCTTGCCTGGGGAATTCCATGGATAGAGGAGCTTGGCAGGCTATAGGCCATGGAGTCAAAAAGAGTCAGATACAACTGAGGGATTAACACACTTTCATCTCATTGTTAATGTGATTTAATTCTCTTCTATCCTTATAACAGCATAATTGTGGTTAGTAAATAACTATTCCTTCTCATTCTATACATGTACTTGAAGATTTACTTTCATCAAAAAGACAGAACATAAACCAAACCATAATATAATACTTGTTGTTCAATAAGATTTTGATACAGAGAAACAGAAGGGAAAATATCTTTTAAATGCAGATATAATTTCTAACTTTTTCTAAATAAAGCTGTTTAATTGTTGCCCAATTTGAGTTATTTGAATATCTTCCATTTACACTATATTAGATGAACTCAATTCAAAATGCTATTTTAAGGTCTAACCCAACTTTTCATTTAAAATAGCATTACTTACTCTGTAGTGCCAAGTGATAATCCCTCAAACATTCAACAAAGCATAAGACAGCATCACATGGACTCATCATGTCCACCAAACCCTTCCCTTCGTGGTGCACAACCTGGTGTTTTATTTTGAAGGGAGAAACGAGCAAAGAGGGAACAGCTTGGCTTGTTACACTTGGCTGTGGGCTGACAGCTGCTGGTAGCCCCCTGTGTAGCCTGAGCCCCTGGTCTGAGCAAAGAACAATCCTGCACCTGGCCCTCCCTGTGTTAGGCCCCAAGGGTGCTCATGGGATTGCAACAGCTGTGCTGTGACCCATGTATCATGAGGAGAGTGAAAGATGGCCCCCAACTCCACCAGCCCCCCACATATATGCACCCCCTCAGTGGACCCATCTTGATGGTTAGGCTTTGAATAGTGAACACCGAGATTCTTTTAGCCTCTGGTACCTGATTACAGGCAGAAGGAAAAGTAGATTCTCTAAGTCAGAAACTCACTATTTGTTCAAACTTAAGAGGAAGATGATTAAAATGTTATTAGTTGGATTTGTATATTCTGAGAAAAGAGTGTTTAAAAGCCAGAGAGAACCACAAATCAAAAAACAGAATAAATACTTACAATTCCAGAGTCATGTCTTGGTTTTATTTTATAGAGTGACTTTCCCTTTTTCTGCCTACACACCTCTTCAGCTTCTTTTACTCTAGGTGGGGAGAAAACACATGATATAAACAAAGACTTACAAAGATCACTACAGTCCATCTATAATAGGTGAGCAAGTATTATGAAGGATTTGATTTATTGGAGAAAAATAATACCACATACACAGGAATGTTACCTGATACATGATTTAAAAACATAATAGAGCTAGAGGTGAATTTATCCAGTGGCTCTTAACTTGGAATCAAAGAAGGTTGAATGGAATAGGACACAAGCACGTTTATATTTTTAGGCATACTAAAGGAGTCTTACACACAGGAAAATAAAGAAATATCCATCATATTCAGGTGAGGGTGCTGAGATTGGCTCCATTACATAAATGGGGATGGCACTACCACATAAACCAGAAGCATTAATGAAATAAGCATATCATATGAGAACTCATATGTTTGTTCAAAATGATCTCAGATTCAGTTTCCACACTGTTTCCCCAGGCAAGGAAATCTATACAATGAGTACCTGGGACAGGTTTGTTTGTTTTTTAATTGAGCTTAATCAAGCATGGGAACCAGTCATTTGAAAACAGAAAATAGAGACTGAGCAGTAATGTTTGAACACATCTAGGATTTCCTTTTAAACACATGCTCCAAGGAAAACAGTACTGAATTTACCAGAGGAGCAGTTAAAAGAGGACATCATTGGAAGGGAGGTTGCACAGCAAGTCTGGCCCTGCGGTCTGATGCTGGGGCAGCATCTGCTCACTTGGCCCCCTGTGTCCCTCAGGGAGGACAGGGGCTCACGAATGCAGAAGAGTATCACTACTATGACCGCCCAGAGCTGCTGCAAAGATCCAAAAACCTTCACTGTAAGAGTCTTTAGAGGGCTTCCCTGGTGATCCAGTGGCTACTCCCAATGCAGGGGCCTGGGTTCAAACTCTGGTCAGTGAACTAGATCCCATGCACTGCAAGTAAGAGCTTGCATGCCACAATTAAAGATCCCATGTGTGGCAACTAAGACCTAGTGCAGCTTAAAAAAAAAGGTGCTAAAAGTTCTTTATAAAATGCTATAAAATCTTATGAATGATTGCTTCTAATAAGCAAATAAGAAATATGTATGTTAGTTGCTCAGTTCTGTCTGACTCTTTGTGACTCCATGGACTATAGCCTTCCAAGTTCCTCTGTCCATGGAATTCTCTAGGCAAGAATATTGGAATAGGTTGCCATTCCCTTCTCCAGGGGATCTTCTCAACCCAGGGATTGAACCCAGGTCTCCTGCATTGCAGACAGATTCTTTACCACCTGAGCCACCAGGGAAGCCCAAGAAATATGTAAACTGGAATTCTATTAATAAAAACAGGTGCCATTAGAAAGAAAATAACCTACTAGGTTAATTTATTTTTATTATTGTGATTCTCCTTGGGAATTAAAAATAGAGTACTTCTGGAGAAACTGACAAAGCTGTGATTTATCTTAATAAAAGACTTCTTATGGAGATCTTGAAACCTGGTTCCCAAAAGAAATGAGTTATAAATATATTTCTTAAGCCTGATGGCAAAATTTCTAATGACAGAATTAATCTCCTATGCAGCTGAATGAATCCCTGTTTTTAAACAATAGAATGAAACAAATCATTGAGTGCAGCAGCTATGAGATTACTGTTACAGCTCACAGTAAGGCACGATGGATCAAAGTAATTCTTTTTTTTTTTTAACAGTTAGTGAAAATCCAGTAGATCCTCTCTTAAATTTACTTGGGACTCTTCAAGGTATTTTGTAATATATTTTTAAAAAAAATCTACTTCACAAGTATTTAGACCACCAAAGCATCTTAATTTTCTTACTATCTTATTTTCTAAGTATCATAGAAAGCTCAGTCTACAAACATTTTAAGTTTTACACAGAAAACAAGTGTGGCCGTTCCTACAGCAGGAGAACTAGAGAGTGTGGTCAGGTTGCCTGAGTCGGCGCAGGGCTGAGGGCCCTGAAACCCAGGCAAGAGTCACAGGTGTGCGCAGATGCCAAGGATGTTGCCCCAGCTCAGGGTTCAGAGCAGTTGTGCCCCGAGGGCTTTCAAAGAGAACTCTTAGTTTTCCATACTTCCCTTAGAAGGGGAAATGGGGCTGAAAGCGAGGACTCTGTACAGAGTAACCTGGGAGTGCTGTGGGGGACCCCATTGCCGTAGGACTCCCCACCAAGACCAGAGTTTCCTCCACTCTACTGGTTCAGGCTCTGGATATGAACATGACCGATGGGGCAAGTGGTTCCTGTGTCCCCAGACTCTTGGCTGCACACACAGCTGAGCTAGGAGCTGGGCCCTGGGCACCAGACAGCTGAGAGGATTCTCAAAGTCAGGTGCAGAGGAATTTTGGAAAAGCAGCTCCTGGAGCAGGTGGCTCTGTTCCAGGTCAGTCTCCCTGGGACGTGCTTGCTTGGAAGCAGGAGATGTGGGCACTTGTGGGCAGCTCTGCGAGCAGGCCCATCTATCCTAAGCCTCCTAGCAAATGCTGCTTTCAAATGCCAGTTCTCTTTCAACAAAACTCTGACAAGACTTTCCCCCCACACTTTAGGCAGGAAAAAAGAACATGTCCCTGGAGGTAAGCTGGCAGAAGTAAGAGGAAAAATACTGAGGGAAGCAGGGATGGAGAGGCCCCAGTCCCCTCCTGCTCAGGCCTTCCTCTGGCACTGGGGATAGTCCATGAGCTCCAAGTGCGAGCCTGCTGATAACCCCCTTCCCTTCTGCCTCACCCCTCAGTCAATGATTCCTAAAGCTTCTTAAACCGAGTAGGAAAAAGAAGTTTATTACATAACTAGATACTAAGTGAATATGCACAGTGGTGATAACATTTCAAATAACAAACAAAAATGACCTACACGTCCAATTTGGAAAGGAGAAGGGGATAGGACCTCCTTCACAAAGGGCTTCCCTGATAGCTCAGTTGGTAAAGAATCGCCTGCAATGCAGGAGACCCCGGTTTGATTCCTGGGTCGAGAAGATCCCCTGGAGAAGGGAAAGGCTACCCACTCCAGTATTCTTGGGTTTCCCTTGTGGCTTAGCTGGTAAAGAATCCGCTTGCAATGCGGGAGACCTGGGTTCAATCCTGGGTTGGGAAGATCGCCTGGAGAAGGGAAAGGCTACCCACTCCAGTATTCTGGCCTGGAGAATTCCACGGACAAGTCCATGGGGCCGCAAGGAGTCGGACACGACTGAGCACTTCACTTCACTACACAAAGAGAGAAAGCAGCCTGGCAAGCAAGGAAGAAGCCAGGGCTTGGCACTTGAGTTTAACTTCCCGTGAGGATGGGGGTGGGGGGGGTGGGTCTGTGGATGGTGTTCAGAGATATAACTCTTACAAGACTCATGAAGATGATTTCTTTCTAATGTGGCTGTGCCCTTGACTAAGGGCCTTCCTTAATCAAGACTTTACCTTGTTAGTCAGTTTCCCAACAGAAATAAAAGCCATAGATATGCTGCTGTTGTCATTCAATTGAAAGGGAAGGGAGCCACTGCTCTACTACGGAGCAGTAATAATCCAGTCTAAGTAAGTGTCCGGGGAGCCGGGTTCAAGCATCAGGTCCGGAGCAGAGAGGAGTCTTCCAACCACGGGCTGAGAGCAGTGCTCTCCTCCCCCACCAGCTTAGCAGTTACCTGGACTCTTCGGTCTGAAAAATAATGCTAGCTTTCCTTCTTTCTAGTCTCTCTGCTTTTTGTGATGCTGTTTTTTCAAAACCACTGGAAGTGATGAGAGAAGAGTTTTCATTATCACATGGTTTGTTTTTGTTCATATTTTCTTTGTTTAGGTTGCTGACTAGAAGTTGCAGTTCTTAGAATTAGTCTACCAAAGATGTCATCTGAAAAAAATTTACTTCCTTTTATAGTTCTCTATTGGCAGCCTTTTAAGTTCAGTGAAAATATTTTAATCTGAAAGAGCAGGGAGGGGCTCTGGATGGAGCCTGGGTGGGGGCGGGGGGGCGGCTCCAGGAGACAAGCAGGTATAGATGCCTAGTGGACTGAGTCCTGGCTCGCCCGCCCTTCTTTATAACCTCGATGATCACACACCCACACACCCACACAAATCCTGAAAACACAGTAGAAACCATCAACCACAATATTTCTTATGACTACAGGTGGAAAGAACTTAAGGTTTGTTGTTAAGGGACCAGACCTGAGCCAGGACAGGCTCAACAAGCTATACTAGGCCTAAGATTCAGATTCTTGTAAAACCTGAGTCATGATTCTGGGGAACCACACCCTGGGAAAGTTCCTGATGGCTCCAAACCTGAACCAATCCGGATAGGGATGCGGGATTTGAAAATCGCATGGGTGCCCACTGCTCAGCCAATCATTACCCATCAGCTGTACTAAGAACCGCCTGTATAAACGCAGCTGTGACTCAGAGCTTGGGGCTCTCCTCAAGACTCCACTGCGCTGGATGAGACAGGAGCCCTAGCTCGAGCTAGCAATAAAACCCCTTTATGTTTTTTTGCATTGCTGTGGATGTCTTAGTCTCTCAGTTTTGGGGACTCAGACTTTGGGCATAACATTGTCAGGGACATATTTCTGAATTTGAGTTGGATTTCTGAACTTTAACGCTGACAGTCTGACTCAGCGAGAAAAGCAACCGTATCTGTGCCTCCAGGGGTGACAGCAGTTAGAACAGCTCACAGAGACTTCGACTCTTCTGACCAGACTTCACAGCAGCCTCAGAACTCTGAGGGACTGGCCTGTGGCACCCGCCTCCAGAGGCTGGGCTGGTGGAAACAGCCTCTGTGCAGCCCACACCACATGCGCCCTCAGCGTGCAGAGCGCAAGGGGAGTCTGCTACTTAGTCAACAAGACCCGCTCAACTTTGGGGACTGTTCATAGTCCAGAGTCCAAGATTCCATGACAATTAGATATATATGTTTTATCCTTATGCTCTAAAAGCTGCAAATATATTCCTCTCACGAGTATAAGGCCAATAAGCAGAGATGATGTACATCAGCGTTTCCTGAAACTGTTATTGTGGAGAAGAGGTGGGTCCAAAGAGATGGATCATTTCTTCATAAGAAAACACATTCAAGTTATCAAGTTAATCCTCTAGATTCAGGATCTCTTTGATAACTGTCTAATGTCTTATAAATGTAGGACATTATATGCATGAGCTACCACAGGAAGAAATAGCTGTTTCTTAGGTTTGGAAAGGCTGTAGATAAGGAAAGATGGGTTCACAGGACAAGGCTGCACACTTACTTCAAAGCAAAGGANAGGTTTGGAAAGGCTGTAGGTAAGGAAAGATGGGTTCACAGGACAAGGCTGCACACTTACTTCAAAGCAAAGGAAACAAAGATATCACACACATACACACACACACACACATATCAGAATAACCTCCTGAGGTACATATTGTTGTTACCCAACTTTAACCATGAAGAAAGTGAAACTTAAAACAGTCAAATTACTGGCTCAGGGTCAGAGTGAGTGGCAGATCCAGCCAGACACAGACAACACCTCCTCAGCCCAAGCTGTAAGCCTCGCTCTGTATAGCCTCCTCACAAGGCAAACGCAGACGACGATGAAAAACACGGCCACCAAAATCTTCCTCTAGTTATTAACATGAACATAGTTATTTACACTTATGCATTTATATTTATCATATATTTACATTCATTATAGTAATTTATATTTATTATATTTGTTTTTATTTCTGTTTATTTAGAAGTATTTGATTCTGAAAGGCTGAATCTCCTAGAACCCTGAATATAAAGAATGTGGCAGGTTAAAATAGTTTTTGATAAAAGAAGATACCTAGAAAAATGGGTACATGTATTTTACCAGATCCTGGAGACTCCAAGTTCAGTCTCTGGGTTTCCCACACTGCAGGCAGATTCTTTACTGTCTGAGCCACTAGGGAAGCTCGATCCTGGAGAGGAGTAGTCTAACTGGACAAATTCTGAACCCTATTCAAGGAAAAGTATTACTGGAAACACAATGGGCTACAGTGTTCATTTTTGAAAAAGGAAAGCATATAAGATCATCCAGAGAAAACAAAACTACAACCACATTTTCTTGATTCTAATATATGGGAAGAATTCTTGGTGTGGCTGTCTACATAAGGGATGTGAACTGCAGTTAGTAAAAAGGCAAAAATACAGAAGACAGAAAGTTTTCCATTAGGCTTTTTGTTTGTTTATACACATCTTCACTATAAACAAAGTAAATTTTAAGCTTTAACTTAGTGAAGGCATTTGTGAGGAGAGGCCAGTCAGCACACGCTTGGAGTGTGTAGTGCCCTTGCTTTTTGGTGATACGACCTGACCGAGGGCTACAACTCTGAGAAACCTATGAGGACAGTGAGCACATTTCCCCTGTTATCTCAGATCATAGTGGTCTTACGCAAATGGCAGCCAGTAGGTGCCCAGAGGCTCTGACAAGTGTTGAAAATGCTGACATTCTGTGCCGCTGAACATGGGAGATGCATCTACGTTAGAGACTAGATGGTTAAACAGGAAGGTTCACACTCCATTCTGTAAATGAGACCCTGAATTATGTTCTGTCAAACCAGAGCATCTTCTCCTGTTCTTCCATAAGAAATTTACTATGGTATCAGAAAGTTGAGAAATCTGGGAGATGCCATGTAGAACCTTTAAAAATGCTTGGATGATACATTTTAAACATTCACTGAAAATAGGAATATTTGTATTCATAAACATGTTGGGACTTTTAAAGCCCTGATAACATAGTTTTCATGGTTAATTTAAAATCTCTCGCGACTTCCCTGGTGATCCAGTGGTTAAGAACCTGCCTGTCAATGCAGGGAACATGGGTTGGATCCTGGTTTGGAAAGATACCACATGCCAATGAGCAACTAAGCCCAGGCACCACAACTACTGAGCCCACAGGCTCTAGAGCCTGCGAGCTACAGCTACTGAAGCCTGCACACCTGGAGCCTGTGCTCTGCAACGAGAAGCCACTGCAATGAGAAGCCTGTGTACCACGGAAGAGTTGCCCCCGCTCACTACAACTAGAGAAAGACTGAGCACGGTAACCAAGACCCAGGCCAGCCAAAAAACAAAACAAAACAAAATCTCATTAAAAAAAAGAGAGAGAGAGAGAGAGCTTGCTTTTCTCATGGCTTTTGTAGTGTCGTTGTTTAGTCGCTCAGTCATGCCCGACTCTTTGTGACCCCATGGACTACAGCACGCCAGGCTTCCCTGTTCTTTACCATCTCCCAGAGTTTGCTCAAATTCATGTCCATTGAGTTAGGGATGCCATCCAGCAATCTCATCCTCTGACATTTCCTTCTCCTCTTGCCTTCAGTCTTCCCCATCATCAGGGTCTCTTCCAATGAGTCAGCTCTTCTCATTAGGTAGCCAAAGTATTGGAGCTTCAGCTTCAACATCAGTCCTCCCAATGAATATTCAGGGTTGATTTCCTTTGGGATTGACTGGTTTGATCTTGTGTCCAAGGAACTCTCAAGAGTCTTCTCTAGCACCACAGTTTGAAAGCATTAATTCTTCCATGCTGAAAGCATTAATTCTTCCATCCTCAGCCTTCTTTATGGTCCAACTCTCACATCCATACATGACTACTGGAAAAACCATAGCTTTGACTATACAGACTTTTGTTGGCAAAGTGATGTCTCTGCTTTGTAATATACTTCCTAGGTTTGTCATAGCTTTTCTTCCAGTGAGCAAGCGTCTTTTAATTTCATGGCTACAGTCACCATCTGCATTGATTTTGGAGCCCAAGAAAATTGGAATTCTCCAGGCAAGAATACTGGAGTGAGTAGCCACTCCCTTCTCCAGGGGATCTTCCCGACCCAGGGATGGAACCCAGGTCTCCTGCATTGCATACAGATTCTTTACTGTCTGAGCCACCAGGGAAGCCCCCAAGGACTATTAGACATAGACACAGACTATAGACTATGAAGTGAAGTGAAGTCGCTCAGTCGTGTCTGACTCTTTGCGACTCCGTGGACTGTAGCCTGTCAAGCTCCTCTGTCCATGGGATTCTCCAGGCAAGAGTACTATAGTCATAGAGAGTTTATCATGTTTCCTCCCGTGACACTCAAAAGAGAGTATAGCAGAGCTATTTATACCACAATGGTTTGGAATTATGTGCGAGAAAGATGTGGGCAATACAAGGCAGGAGCACACCTAGGAAACATACATATTAAGGGAGAACAAAACCACAGCTTTTTCCTCTACTGGGTTATTCCTTTCAGGCTAAAAATATGCGGTTGATTCCTCCATTAAAAAAAAAAAAAATCCTTCACTCTTTCCCCCTCCAGCAAGACCTTCTTTCTCTGCTGACCTCCGAGTGTACTGGCTCCTCCAGAAAGCTACCCATCATCCTCTTCTCCTGCGTCCATCTAACCAGGCGTCTGTCACTGACTACCTAATGGTGCTGCCCTTGTGAAGACGCCGATTCCTCCTGCTCCTGCAAGCACCACAGCATGTCATATGGCTCTGGTTTATGCCCTTCTTCTGGAGCCTCTTCCACATGGTCCACCAGGCTCCACGATCTGGCCCAATACCCCTCTGTGCAGTCATCTTCCACCTCCTTCCTCCTGCTCACTCTGTTCAGGATGCTCACTGCATCTGCCTCCTTCAGGCTTTGCCCTTGCCACTCTTCCTGGCTGGAACATTCTGTCTCCATCAGTTCAGTTCAGTTCAGTCACTCGGTCGTGTCCGACTCTTTGTGACCCCATGAGTTGCAGCACGCCAGGCCTCCCTGTCCGTCACCAATGCCTGGAGTTCACTCAAACTCATGTCCATCGAGTCGGTGATGCCATCCAGCCATCTCATCCTCTGTTGTCCACTTCTCCTCTTGCCCCCAATCCTTCCTAGCACTAGAGTCTTTTTCCAATGAGTCAACTCTTTGCATGAGGTGGCCAGAGTACTGGAGTTTCAGCTTTAGCATCATTCCTTCCAAAGAAATCCCAGGGCTGATCTCCTTCAGAATGGACTGGTTGGCTCTCCTTGCAGTCCAAGGGACTCTCAAGAGTCTTCTCCAACACCACAGTTCAAAAGCATCAATTCTTCGGTGCTCAGCTTTCTTCACAGTCCAACTCTCACATCCATACATGACCACTGGAAAAACCATAGCCTTGGCTAGACGGACCTTAGCTGGCAAAGTAATGTCTCTGCTTTTTAATATGCTATCTAGGTTGGTCATAACTTTCCTTCCAAGGAGTAAGCGTCTTTTAATTTCCTGGCTGCAATCACCATCTACAGTGATTTTGGAGTCCCCCCCATAAAGTCTGCCACTGTTTCCACTGTAGCCCCTGCCTTATTCCCTCACTTCCTTCAAGTCCCTGCTTACCCATCACCTGTCACAGAATACTGTCTGACAGGCCCACATATACTGCTATACCTCCTTCAACTCTCTCTTCCCTTTGCCCTGAGTCCCCAAAGGATAGGGCAGGCCTCTTTCCTCACTGAGCACTAACATAGGACACGTTCATTCCCCTCTGAGCCTTAGTTTCATGTTGTCAAGTGTAACCTCTGGACAACATGATGGCTCATGCTGAGAGAGTGCCACCTGCCCTTTGAGTAAATGCAGAGTGGCCAAGGCTTGGTGGGGAAGGTGGTGAGAAAGCTGGTAGATTATCCAGAGAATGTCAACATTGCTCAGTAAGATAAAATGGCAGATGAAACTGATTAAAGTTTTCAAACTTAGAAAGATACTCAAAGTATCGAGGATCCTGGGTGTTTTATTATTGATTTTAATAAACAAACAAAACACCCAGAAGCAAAATAAATCAAAATAGAATGAAATAAAATGCTCATGGGCTTCAACTAAGACAACATTCAGAAAGAGCAAGCATGAGTTGGTGCAGTCACCAGGGAGAACAGAATGGAGGTTCCTCAGAAAAACAGAGGTACCAGCAGATCCAGCAATCCCACTCCTGGGCATAGATTCAGAGAAAACTGTAATTCAAAAAGATACATGCACCCCAATGTGCACCCCAACAGCAGCACTACTTACAATAGTCAAGACACGGAAACAACCTAAATGCCCACAGACAGATGAATGGGCAAAGATGTGGTACATATATATTCAATACAATGGAGTTTTACCATTCTCTAGGTCCATCTAGGAACATGGATGGGTGAATCCATACTAAGTGAAGTCAGTCATATGGAGAAAGACAAATATCATATGATATCACTTATCTGTGGAATCTAAAATAAGACTCAAGTGAACTTATATATGAAACAGAAATAGATTTACATAGAGAACAGACTTGTGGTTGCCAAGAAGGAGGGGGCTGGAGGAGGGATGGAGTGGGAGGATGGGACTAGCAGATGCAAACTCATATATATAGAATGGAAAAACAACAAGGTCCTACCATATAGCACAGAGAACTGTATAGCACTGAGAATATATATCTCAGGATATATATTCAATATCCTGAGATAAATCATAATGGATATATGTATGACGGAATTACTTTGCTGTGCAGCAGAAATTAATACATTATAAATCAACTATACTTCAATCAAAAATTTAAAAAATAAAAAAGAGGAAGCAGACGAAAGCATCTGAATTTGAGTTTGATATGGAATTAAAATATGCAGATAAGAAATATTATGCATGTATAATAACTTTGACGATGATGATGACAATCATGGTGCCAATGATCTAAAGGTCCTTTTGAGTAAGTGAAGTCGCTCAGTCGTGTCAGACTCTTTGCGACTCCAAGGACTGTAGCCCAGCAGGCTCCTCCCTCCATGGGATTCTCCAGGCAAGAGTACTGGAGTGGGTTGCCATTTCCTTCTCCAAAAGGTTTTTAAGGAGGAACAAATTTTAAGGAGGAACAAGAGCTTTCCACAGAAACTAAGGAGCCTAGACTGGAGGACACTTATTTGCCAAGACGGCTGTTCACCTGGACAGCTGAATAGACTAGCAATGCCCGTGTCCAAAGCCATGCTGCACTTCCATGGCCAGTTCCACAGCACCAGGATGGCCAGTCCTCACTGAGGGCCCACTGGCTAGGAAGCACCATATAAAAGGTCTGTCCTTGCCTCAAGAAATGTCTGCTTTCTTCTCAAGGGCTCATACGTCCTCTCCTGACCTAGTAGTTGCCTACAGTTCATGTTTCCAAGCCTATTTATGATAAGTAGAAGCAAAGATCTTGAGCAGCAGCTTGGTCAGGGGTCCATGGGGAGAGGTCCTAAGTAAAAATTCAGGTGCCAGACAAGGGCCTAGTGGGTGATAGATGGGGACATTCTGGTGAGAAGGTGGAGGCCCAACAAGACAGAAGTGAGAGATGGGGCTTTACCCCAGAGCAGAGGCGAACACATTTCTTTCCCCTTTCATTTCTTTTAACCATTATCATAGCAACTCTTTTTTCCTAAGGATTTATCTCTTCTCCATTAGAACTACAGATTGAGAAAACTTGGACAATCCGACTCCTCTCATGGAGATTAGATCTGAAAAAATTGTATTTGGAAGACATGAGTCATTTCAGATCACATATACACATATTACCTATTTTTTCTGTGTGTGTTTTAACATGACTTAAGATTTCCTGAAAGAAGAGATAAGAAAGCCTTCCTCAGAGATCAATGCAAAGAAGTAGAGGAAAACAACAGAATGGGAAAGACCGGAGATCTCTTCAAGAAAATTAGAGATACCAAGGGAACATTTCATGCAAAGATGGGCTTGATAAAGGACAGAAATGGTATGGATCTAACAGAAACAGAAGATATTAAGAAGAGGTGGCAAGAATACAGAACTCTGTACAAAAAAGAGCTTCAAGACCAAGATAATCATGATGGTGTGATCACTCACCTAGAGCCAGACATCCTGGAATGTGAAGTCAAGTGGGCCTTAGAAAGCATCACTATAAACAAAGCTAGTGGAGATGATAGAATTCCAGTTGAGCTATTTCAAATCCTGAAAGATGATGCTGTGAAAGGGCTGCACTCAATATGTCATCAAATTTGGAAAACTCAGCAGTGGCCACGGGACTGGAAAAGGTCAGTTTTCATTCCAATCCCAAAGAAAGGCAATGCCAAAAAATGCTCAAACTACCGAACAGTTGCACTCATCTCACACACTAGTAAAGTAATGCTCAAAATTCTCCAAGCCAGGCTTCAGCAATATGTGAACCATGAACTTCCAGATGTTCAAGCTGGTTTTAGAAAAGGCAGAGGAACCAGAGATCAAATTGCCAACATCTGCTGCATCATCGAAAAAGCAAGAGAGTTCCAGAAAAAGACATCTATTTCTGCTTTATTGACTATGCCAAAGCCTTTGACTGTGTGGATCACAATAAACTGTGGAAAATTCTGAGAGAGATGGGAATACCAGACCACCTGATCTGACTCCTGAGAAACCTATATGCAGGTCAGGAAGCAATAGTTAGAACTGGACATGGAACAACAGACTGGTTCCAAATAGGAAAAGGAGTATGTCAAGGCTGTATATTGTCACCCTGCTTATTTAACTTATATGCAGAGTACATCATGAGAAATGCTGGGCTGGAAGAAGCACAAGCTGGAATCAAGATTGCTGGGAGAAATCTCAATAACCTCAGATATGCAGATGATACCACCCTTATGGCAGAAAGTGAAGAGGAACTAAAAAGCCTCTTGATGAAAGTGAAAGCGGAGAGTGAAAAAGTTGGCTTAAAGCTCAACATTCAGAAAATGAAGATCATGGCATCTGATCCAATCACTTCATGGGAAATAGATGGGGAAACAGTGGAAACAGTGTCAGACTTTATTTTGGGGGGCTCCAAAATCACTGCAGATGGTGACTGCAGCCATGAAATTAAAAGATGCTTACTTCTTGGGAGGAAAGTTATGACCAACCTAGATAGCATATTCAAAAGCAGAGACATTACTTTGCCAACTAAGGTCTGTCTAGTCAAGGCTATGGTTTTTCCAGTGGTCATGTATGGATGTGAGAGTTGGACTGTGAAGAAAGCTGAGCGCCGAAGAATTGATGCTTTTGAACTGTGGTGTTGGAGAAGACTCTTGTGGGTCCCTTGGACAGCAAGGAGAGCCAACCAGTCCATTCTGAAGGAGATCAGTCCTGGGTGTTCTTTGGAAGGAATGATGCTGAAGCTGAAACTCCAGTACTTTGGCCACCTCATGCAAAGAGCTGACTCATTGGAAAAAGACTCTGATGCTGGGAGGGATTGGGGGCAGGAGGAGAAGTGGACAACAGAGGATGAGATGGCTGGATGGCATCACCGACTTGATGGACATGAGTTTGAGTGAACTCCAGGAGTTGGTGATGGACAGGGAGGCCTGGTGTGCTGTAATTCATGGGGTTGCAAAGAGTCAGACATGACTGAGTGACTGAACTGAAGGTTTCCTGAATCTGAAGTTTATAGAGAGAAATAGTGCTCATTTCACCACTCAAGAGTAATTATTTAAATAGATGGAGATCTTTTAAATTTTGGAATGAACTCTGCTACTTGTTTTCCTACAAATTGGTGCCAGTGGATTTATCTCTGAAATTTTGATTTAGCTCATTTAGTCATATTAGTAGTTGAAAGACTTGGTTTCCTTGAATGTATCTCCTGAGCACAGGGGAAATGGCCAGGACGATTTCAAAACTGTAACCAACCTGAACAGACTGCTGAGGGCAGGTGGGATGTTCAACTGTGGTCCATGATTAGACCTAGTGGCTAATGTGAGAAATTCTATTTACTTGGTTTTTTTTTTTTTTAAATAGCTTTATTAAGATATCATTAACATATTATTAAATGTCCACTTAAAGTGGACTGAACAGGGAATGCCCTGGTATTCTAGTGGTTAGGACTCAGCGGTGTCACTGCTGAGGGGTGGGGAAGGATGAGGAAACTAAGACCCCACAAGTCACATGATGTGGCCAAAAAACCAAATAAATAACAAAACAAAACAAACTACAGAAAAACCGATACCCCACACCCCCCAATGCTGTGCAGCTGTCTATTCTTAGAACATCCCACCCACCAAAGGAACCTTGTCAGAGGTCAATTCCCATTCCTTTCTGCCTCCAGCCTTCAACAAGGGCTAAGCTACTTTCTGATCCTATATCAGTACTTGCCATTTTGGGGTGTTTCATTGTCTTCTTGTGTGACCATCTTCTTTCGCTTAGCACAGCATTTTGAAGGCTTACCCATGTTATAGCATACATCAGTCTTCATGTCTTGTCATCGTCGAGTGCTATCCCATTGTAAGGATGTGCTGTATTTTGTCTATCCACGCATCTGCTGATGGACATTTGAGTTTGTCTCCAGCGTTCAGATGTTACGAGTAACACTGCTGTGTGTCCTCTTCCACGGATTCCAGGAGGGAGCTGTGGACCTCATGGAAACTCTAGGCTGACCTTTTAAAAAATATTTTGGCCATGTCCTTCCAGCATGTGAGAGTCACAGACATTCAAATTGAGTTTGATGTCTTATAACACTTGCTTCTTAAGTGTTAATCAGACTTCAGCAGGCAAAACCAGTGAGTTAACTGGTCTTTGTCAAAATGACCCAGCATGGCTGGGTCTAACGCTGCCATCCACTTCAAATCTGTTGTGGAGACTAACACCTATGTCTTGGAGATGATCGTGCCCACCCCCTTCTCCTACAACTAGCTTCTGAATACGTATTACTGACCCATGATCCCAAACTTTTTAAAATTTATTTTTAATTGGAGGACAATTGCTTTACAATTTTGTGTTGGTTTCTGCCATAAACAATGTCAATCAGCTATAAGCATACACATGTCCCCTCCCTCTTGAACTTCTCTCCTACCCCCTACTCCATCCCACCTCTCTAGGTCGTCACAGAGCACTGGATTGAGCTCCCTGTGTTATACAGCAACTTCCCACTAGCTATCTATTTTACACGTGATTTACATACATATGTTTCAATACTACCCTCTCAGTTCTTCCCATTTCTCGCAGCTCCCCACTGCTCCACCATGTCTGAGTGTGCAGTGCCAAGCAGACAGGAAGAAGGATGTTTGGCCGGTGGGCTACTCTGCTTGGAGGGCTCAAAGCCAGTCAGGAAGATGTCACAAGGGGGTGACTGGCGGGGCCCCTGAATTCTTACATTTTTCTCTACCTAAAAAATCCAGGCTCCAGTGAAGTCCACACAAACCCAGGAATTTAGTTTTAGACAAATCTGGCCCTCCTCTTCCCACAGGTTATAACCATCACATTGAGAGGCTCCTGAAGAAATTGAAAATGACTCCCCAAATAATAGCTTGCTGGTAAAGGAATAGCTTACTTTAGGAATTATTTTCAGTTCACTGTTGTTTAGTCACTAAGTCATGTCCAATTCTTTTGCGACCCCATGGACTGTAGACTGCCAGGGCCCTCTATCCATGGAATTTCCCAGACACTGATACTGGATTGGGTTGCCATGTCCTCCTCCAGGGTATCTTCCCAACCTGGGGATTGAAACTGTGTCTCCTGCATTGACAGGGGCGTTCTTTACCACTGAGCCACCAAGGAAGCCCATTTTCAGCTCTTATAAACTCCATAATGTTATTTCTAATGAGTAATTTTTAAATATCTTTACTCCATGAACCATACTTTGACCCAAATATGTTTTACTACAAACTTTGCTAATACATCAAAAAAACTTTTTAGCAAATGTTGAAGAAAAAGTAATAATTGCTGAGATACCTTCATAAGTCTCTACAAACTCACCAGAAATGTTTAAATCCTTTTTCAAAGCAAAAAATGTTTGTGGACAAGCTATTTCTTGACTCTTGGCCCTGACTATCTGTTAGAAGCTTGAACCAGAACCTTTCAGGGTGAGTTTTTTTCCATTTTTGAACATGAGGCTTTGAGAAAAGATTTTCCCCAAATTTTAAAAAACATCTCTTGAAACATCATAAAATAAAGAAGCAACTGCAGTGACTTTTTTCTATCTAACCTTCGCCTTAGAGTTTTACATCATTTTTTGAGAACTAAGTTTTAGAAAATAAATTTTCTGATATCCACAGTCTTAGATCTTTTCTTAGCCATGACTTTTTGTAAATCATTTTAGGAGAAAGGGGGAAGTTTGCTTTCCTGATCTCTAAAATCTGGTTAACATAAGCTTGTCATAATGCAGCTGAGACTTAGACTTTTCTGACCTCCAAAGTTGCTCCAGTCAGGAACTCAAGATAACGTGTGTGGAGAGGGTCCACTTCCTGTCACCTCTTCCTGTCTGCCTCTTCTGGTCCAGAGCATCACACCTTTCACCTGGACCATCTCAGTTACTCCCAGCTCTTTTCTCAATACCATGGTCCCCCATCTCCTACCCACTTGGCCCAACTGTCTCTTCTGTGCATGAATCACATCAGGTCATTCCCTTTCAAAAGCCCTGCGAGAACTTTTACTGTACCCATGATAAAAGTCAGTCTGTTTGCATGACCGCAAGGGCCTGAATGGTCAGGCCCCTGCCTGTTCCCTCAGATTCATCTCATGACCTGGAGAGCAGTCAGTCTTTTCTGTCAGGCTCTGTGACCTTCCCACACCTCTGCCAGCCAGGCTCACCATCCTGTCCCTTACCAGCCTCAAGTTCTTTCATACCTCTGACAGCCAGGCTCACCATCCTGTCCCTTACCAGCCTCAAGTTCTTTCACACCTCTGACAGCCAGGCTCACCATCCTGCCCCTCACCAGCCTCAAGTTCTTTAGGTGTCTACATAAATGTTGCCTCTTCAGAAAGGCCTCCTCTGACCACACTTTCTAAATGAAACTCTTCTGCTTTTCATTCTGCAAAATTGGTTCACTCTTTACTTTTCTCATAGTGCTAATTTCAACGTATAATTTAAAAATGTGTGTGTTCACTTCTTTATTGTCTGCCTCTCTCACTAGAGGGTAAGATAAACATGGCCAGGAAATTTGCCGAGCACATAGTAGGATGTAAATATTTGCTGAATGAATAAATTCATGAATTTAATTGCCTATTGTATCTTAATGCATATGAATTACTCCTTTAATGAGCGTAGGTCATATTCCTTACACATTCCCAGGCTCCACTGGCCACTGTTCTGTCTTGTCATTTCCCAGCCAAGGCGTCTGCTACAGGGATCAGAACTAGGAGGGTTTTGTTATGGGTCGTTTCTCTAGAAACTGATGCCTGAATTAAAGGGGTAAGTGGTTGGCCAACTTCACGTACTGCTGCACATGACAGTGCTGAGTGGAGGTCCGAGAGGCAGCTCCACTTAGGTGTCCAACGAACACATGATTACAGAACAGTAAGTCTGTCTCTTTAGCTCAAGTTTATTTTTCATTGCTTTGAAAATGGTTGCTTCTACTCTGATGACACCCCATTTCAATCTGAACACACAGCTCATATGCAGACAAATAATGGAAAAAGGAATGTTAACAGTGTATGAGGCACCTTCAGTTTAATGTGCAATATCCTAAGGCAGGGAACACAGACACTTTTCCTCCAACCACAGACCACTGGGGTTGAGACCAGATCCGACTGCCCCTCGCCTGCGCAGTGGGAGGAGTAGCTGCCCTTTCTCCGGGTTCCACAGAGTAAATTAAACCAGCAAATTAAGTTAGACAGCACTTTAAGCACAACCCTTACTAATGCCATCACTGATTTAGCAAATTAAAATGTCTCAGGCTGACTACAAATGAAATGGTGACAGGCCTCACTGCATGATGGGGCTTGAGGGCTGGCTCCTGGAGATTGGTCTCCTCGTCTTGGACACTGTTACCCCCAGGACCACCTGGTACGCTCCTAATCAGATCTGCGTCAATAGAATTCTGTAGGAACTGATCCCCCCTTGTTGCTTCCCCCCACCCCATCACACTGTACAAGGGCTAGGCTGTCAGCTCCATAGAGACAGGGTTGCCATCAAACGACTGAGGGTCTCTTGGGCCTGGAAACGCAACATGGAATGAGATGATGACCACACGTCACACAACTGGACTCTGCCTAAAAACCGAGTCCAGCTATGACAGAGCATTTGCCGGCAATGAAGCTGTCTTGGGCACAACTGTCTCCCCCAGGACCATGGTCCCTCAATCACTGTGGAAAAGCATGTGTCAACAGAGGGGATATATTATATATATAAAATATATACACACACACAGGTATAGCTGATTCACTTTGCTGTATAGCAGAAACTAACATAACATTGCACAGTAACTATACTCCAATACAATTTTTTTTAACTATTAAAAAAAAAGGAAAGAAAAGCACCAGTGCCTCCATCACTCTGTACTAAGTCACCTAGCTCCTATCAGCCGAACTCCCTGGGCCTCCCGAGTGGTCGGTGCTGCTGACAGCCCCCTGGAGATGAGATGGGTCCCCTGGGTCTTCACATATGGACAATGTGCTTGGGCAACATTCATGTCAGTTTGTCCCCATCCTCTGGGTAGAGTCAAGCTGACATTTAAAAAAATTATTTTTCATATTTTGTGTTGCTCAATAATGAGTCCAGATTTCTCTGGAGAGGGACCTCAAATTAATAAGGGTACAAGCCTAGTTCCACATACATGAAAATTTTTTTTCTGACTCGAGACAAAACCAATGGGTCTGCTGTCTAAAGCATCAAAAGAGGAGTAAGCATGATTTAAAACCAAGAAAGGACAGGTCACTTCAGCATCTTCAAACAAAAGTTCATCCTTGGATTCAGAATTAAGACATTTTACCAATCAAGAAGGCAAGTGCATCACAATAATGCTTTGCATTTACAGATATGTTCTTAACATGCCTTGTCAGAATGTTACATGACCTTGTGGGTCATCACAATCAGGAGGTCATTTATATTAAATGATGGACAACAGCCACTGAATATTGAGCATGGAGACACTGCCCTACATACTCTTATAACCTTGTTCAGTTATAGTTTCTCTGCAGGGCAGCTATTACTATCTCCACTTAGCTAACTCTGAAGCCATGCCTGTCTAAGGCTCAAGCCAGCAAGTGTGTGTGCATGCTAAGTCACTTTAGTCATATCCGACTCTCTAAGACCCCCTGGACTGTAGCCCACCAGGCTCCTGTCCAAGGGGTTCTCCAGGCAAGAATACTGGAGTGGGTTCTCATGCCTTTTTCCATGGGATCTAGCCGACCCAGGGATCAAACCCAAGTCTCTTACATCTCCTGCCTTGGAGATGGATTCTTTACCACTAGCACTTACCTGGGAACCCAATAAAAACTCTGGTCTGGAAATGCTTGTGTTTTCCACACCCCATTGATTAGAAAGAAAGCAGACCTTTTCCCCATAGACTAGAAACTCACCATTTCAAGAAATATATCTATTAAATCATATAAGTCTTCAGAAAAAGCCCCAAATATATTATTACCACCCCATACTCAAACAACAATTAGTAATGACTTTTATAGAGTATTTATAACCTTAAAATATTATTCAATGTATACATTACAAATTAGAGCAAGGAAAACTTGATCAGAAATGAAAATTTCAACCATGCCATTAAAGCATCTCTTGAGTTCAAGACATGCTAAGATACTCTGGTAATTACACAGGTTATTTTTAAAGGCTTAATAAATTAGGGCTAGTGAGTATCATTTACTTGCTCCTCCCTAACTCCAGTGACAGTGACAGAAGGGGGTTGTCACTCATGGCAATCCTCTTCTCTGGCTGCAGGACTGCTGAACCAATCACAGTCCCCACAGAACCAACCTCTGGCCACTGTGGCTGATCAAAGATGAAAACAACTCCTCTGGAATTCCTCTCTGGGATTTTACTAGAAGCTCGACAATGCCTCCTCCTGGGTTGGGAGAATGTGAGCGCGCTGGACTGATGGCCAGGGGTCCACCCTTAAAGAAACATCCTGGCCTGGAAATTGTGCTAAAGCACAGAGCGATTGGAGGGAGGGAGTCGAAAGGCAAGAGAAGGTGAGAGTGCAGATGAGAGAGAGGAAGAGAGAAGAGGGAGCACAGGAGGAGGAGAGGACATTGAAAAGACAGGTGGAAGGTGGCAGGTACAGACACACGTGACCAACGCCCCCACCCAACGCCAGGCTGCGTTGGCATTTCTGCAGTGAGGCATCCACAGACACCTTCCACCCTGTCCTCCGGAGGGCTAAGGAGCTCTCTCACCTGCCACGTGCTCCTCCTCAGTCCTCTGTTAAGAGCAAGCAAGCAGTGTGCAGTGGACAGCACCCGTCACCTGCCCGCTAACATCACTACGAGATGAAATGAAGTCACCTCCAGAGAGCCAAAAAGCCCGCTGGTTTTTTTTTAAGCACAGGAGGAAGTATAAAAAAAGGATCAGGTTGATTGTATGAGATACTCAGCGAGCATGTCCAATGCCTAAGATCTCATAAATGGTGGACTGTTTCAACAGTGTTTCCTGGAAACCCAGCTCTATCTCAGGGACAAGGCCTTCGCCATTTCTGACAGTGAATGACTTGCTACAGGCCAACATCATCTCCATGGGAGCTGCTCAGCATGTCTGGACAGGCCACGCGGTGAAGAGAGCTTGGATGAGAGACCCCTTGCGATCTCATGCCAGGACCTTAGCTGAAAACCCCTTGCTTACTTATGTGCCCTCAGGCCCTCTCCACTCCTGCTCTGTCCATGCCTACCTCTCACCATTTCCACTCTGTCAGTATTGAGGTAGGAGACAGCGGGCCTCTGGGCCAGACACCTGGTATTTGTCAAGTGGAGTAAAATTCAAGCTTTGTTCTCACCCAGACACTCCAAGGACAAAGCTAGTGGTAAAAAGAGTTCTGCTAAAGCAAAGAGAAAAGGCGCCCACTCCTGAGGTCAAGGAAGACTTCCCTGTCGCACATGTTCAGGAAGTCTTTTTTGGGGTTGAAAGGGGAAGGGACCCCACCCTATAATAATAGGGACACACACCCACAGGCCTCTATGGAGGGATACATCTGAGAAGAAAGTTGCACACACATCTTTGGGAAGGTGCGTGGACCAGTCAGGTGTGAAGAAAGAAACAAGATAATTGGCCAAAGGTAAACAAAGACCTAGAAGGGCTGTCCTATATAAGTGATTTAAACACGTCCAGACTGTGTTCCTCCTCACTCACTCCACACTCCTCTCCAGGTGTGTATCTTTGCCCTCCTTCTGAGCTGGATGAACAAACTGTTTTCCTGTGTGCTCTCCCATACATTGTGGTATGTATCTAATCATAAATGTTGGACCTGTTTTTAGTTTCTGCCTCCTTGAAACAGTCTTGCTTATAAACAGGGGCAAGAGCCCGGGCCACTTTGGCTTCTCGCCTCTAGTCCCTGGTGGTCTAGTGGCTAGGACTCTTGGTTTTCATCCAGGTTCCCCAGGTTTAATTCCTGGGCAGGGAATTAGGATCTCTCCCTCTGAGATCAGTATCATCACAGCTCCCGTGCAAAGTGAAACATTGATCTTTCTATATTGTTTCCCAGTGTGACTGAGCCCCAGGCCCTTCCCAGGCTTAGGTCAGAGCAGAAAGGAGGCATGAGTGGAAGCAGGGAGCACCAGGAAGGGAGGCTGTCTGCGACACGCCAAAGTTAAAAACAGTTTCCTCCTCGCCATTTTCCAAACTGAGCAAGCCTTGCTCGGTGAAAAGCTGGAAACATCCATGTCTGAACAGTGGTCCAGACAGGCCCACGTTCACTCGGTTCTCTCCTGCCTCACCAACCTGGACTCCTGGCAAATGTCCTTTACGTTAACCTGGGTGATGCCTCTTGAGGTAGAACAGGTTCACTATCTCCAAGTAGATGTTTACAGTGTTTCCCTTCCATTCAGACTGCTCTCTTTTCCATCCACTGGTCACCGAGGCAGACTTCCTGCTCTGATGGAGTCGCGGGCTCTAGGTAGGTAATTCTACCAGTGAGAACAGTCCACTTGCTCAGCAAGTGTCAGCAATTAATCTCACCTGATTCAAAGACCGACTGAAATCTACTTACAAGTGAAAACAAGGTGAGCCAGCATGGTTTTGTATATAAGCAAGACCAAAATGAAGATGATAAGAAAAAAAATTGTGGAACTTTGTGCTATGATGAATAAAGTTCCTTAAGAGGTACGTTTTCTAGAGCAAAATCCTTGTTAGGGTCAGGATGTGGGAAGCACACTAATAGGCTCAGGATTAGGGTTTGGTTTCCCTTTCATTCTCCCTTCAGACCCCACAATTTGGGGACATGGTTCCCAACTTGGTAACAATGCACTTGTGTAAGCTTCATAATCAAGGGACAGAGACTCTATTCCACGTACTTAAGAAGGGAAATTTCCCTTCATTTCTAAAGATATACTTAAGGAAATGTGATATGATCTGGTAAGTCTTGAAAATATCTCTTAAAAATATTGATCATCTTTTTCTTGGTGACACCTGGGAGAAATTTTGATATGAATGGTGAAATTTTTGACAATATCCCATGAATTAAGCAAAAGTTAAACCAAACTGATTCATCTTACCTTATTAAGGTCTTTTGGAAATGAGTGGGTCTGTCATCTCAGCAGGGTTCTTTCACTCCTCTTCTTGCCTGTCTGCTTCTGTGTGGCTTCCTGGTCTACCAGACAGTGGTGCTGGCAAACCATCACCCCAGCTGCCCTTTGCAGCATCACAGCCACTGTGCTGACTCTTCTTATTTGAACTCCAAGTACTGCCCAACCTCAGCACCCTCTTAGACTGGAAACCCCAGGGTGAGGACCTAGTTTTTCATTCAGGCTGTGAAAGTTGGCAACCCCTAACAGGTCACACCTGAGAAAACACCAGTTTTAAAATGCCACTGTGTAAATGAAAAACACCTACCTTTCTTGTAGAATAAGTTTGTTCTCTTTCTTCCAAAAGTCTTTAAAGTCAGAGCTGAATTCATGCCAGATACCGAAGAAAACGTTTGGGGACACTTCCTTCTCTCCAAGTTTTGGTCTCATGAAGAAATAGGCTGTAGTCTCCAAAAAACTGTGAAAGCACACACACACACGCAGACAAGTGTAAAAGCTATAATTACTTTCCAATATGGGGTATTCTTTCTCCATGCAAAGGCTGATTTCATTCAGGCAGCTACTATTACCAAGAGGACTCAACTCCTCAGGAGTTCTCTTAAGGTTTCATGTTAGAGTTTTTGGACACAGATGTTAGCAGCGGATAAGAGTCCTCTATATACTATCCGGTAACTATCCAGGTAACTATCCCTGGTCCATCCATTTTCAATATTAATCACTATCTGTATGATCTATTTCAGAAATGAACCTGTAATCAAGTTGGGACATAAGGGAAGTTGTGGGTCTATACCTAGACTCTAAACAAATGAAATATCAGCCCTCTGCCCCTAAACTAACATGTATGTATATTGTACATGTTAGTTTAATACATGTACATGTTATATAATATGTGTATTGTACTGCTTCTATACTATTTGACTTCCTATACTGCTGATGGGGGAAAAATCAACAGCCCTGGGAGATACTGACAGAAGCTTCCCCTGAAGATCACGGTAACACAGCTGAGTGGGTGTGAGCAGGGCGGCCAGCATCCTGACAGTGGCAACAGTGCCCATCTCCAGAAGGTGCCATCAAGGCTGCTTCATATTACATGTACACGATGCTCAGAAGAGTTTCAAAGGGTTGACAGACAGCACACAACTAGTAAATCGTCGATTTATGCTGCATCTTCATGTGGACCTCCCAGACTCCAGAAGTGTGCACTGTTTAAGCCAACCAGTATGGTATTTTGTGATAACACTCAGAACTAAGGCAAATGATCTAGATTTTTAAATACATAAATTTCAGTGGGCAAAGTCTATTATAAACACTTAAAAGACACTGTCTAATTATAATGGTTTGAATTTCTTTGTATCTTGCTCCAAACTGTAAGAAAATAAAACCATTTATTACATATATGAACTAATTGGAGTTTTGAAAAGAAACTGGGTATTTGATGAGATTAGAGATTATAATTATTGTTGGGGATGAAACTGCTGGTGGTTATTTTTTAAAGGGGATCTTTTAGAGATACATACTAAAATATACATGGATGACATTATACCTGTTGAAGACTTGCTTCAAAAACAGTGTGGGAGGGGGCAAGCGGGCAGGGGTATAGACGAAACCAATTCAGGAACTGCTGGAACTGGGTGATGGATGCATGATGATCACTGTACATTCTGTTTACTGCCTCTGAATCACAGTTAAGCTCTTCACCTGCATGGTGCTTAATTTACCTACCCCTGCTTCCTTTAGCAAAGTATCAAATCATTGTCTTCTATTTCTGGCATCCCAGATCTCTTATTATTGGATTTCCCTCCAGATCCTAACAGCATATGCAGATTTATACATCTATAAATAATATTCTCTCAGCCATGCAGACTCATTGAAAGACACCATTATTTGTACACAAATGCTTTATAATTTAATGTTCCCACGTCCTCACTCATTTTAAAATCTGGCTTCATAGACCACCATTCCATTACTTTTCTCTTAAGACTCTCTGATCTAAACGTATAATTTTTAGCAATGTTCCTTCTCATGACCTAAAATAATGGAATCATTACTATCTTGTTTACTTGAACTTGAAAGTGAGAGATTATTAACAGCTTTCTTTTGCTCCTTTAGGTTAAACTGATGCAAACTGAATTAAATATATTCCATTTTCCCCTTACAAAAGTCTCAGGAGTTTACAGGAGACAGCTGACATAATGGTCACCTATTTCATGGCCTAACTTGCATTAACTCTAGATTAAAAAAAAAAGTTGAAAAGATAATATAGATAATTCCAGTATAGCCTTCATTCAGCTTCTCCTAATATTAACATCTCACACAACCACTAAGAGATAACATTGAAAATGAGAGGATTCTCTTGTTAGGAGCCATTGCAAACTATCTGCTGAGTAAAGTGAGTGAAACTGTATAGATGAGTGGGGAGGACAGGTAAGGGTGGTCACCCCACTGTGGTGCTGGCCTGCTGACCCTAAGAGACACAGACAGACAGACACACAAAGGTATATATATTTAATTGAAGTATAGTATTGTGGTAATTTCAGGTATACATCATAGTGATCCAGTTATTTTTTCAGATTCTTTTCCATTATAGGTTATTACAAAATACTGACTATAATTTCTAAAATACTGACTATAAAGTAGGTCCTTGTTGCTAATCTATTTTATGCACAGTGGTTGTATATGATAATCCAAGACTTCTAATTACTTATATTACATGTAAGTAAGATCATAACAGTATTTGCCTTACTCTGCCTGATTGATTTCAATAGGTGTAATATTCTCTAGTCATGTCTAGCTCTTTGCAACCCCGTGGACTGCAGCACTGTCATTCACCATCTTCTGGAGTTTCCTCAAATTCATGCCCATTGAATCAATGATGCCATCCAACCATCTCCTCCTGCCTTCAAACTTTCTCAGCATCAGCGTCTTTTCCAATGAGTTGGCTCTTCAAATCAAGTGGCCAAAGGATTGGAGCTTCAGCTTCAGCATCAGTCCTTCCAAAAAATATGCAGGACTGATTTTCTTTAGGATTGATTGGTTGGTTCTCCTTGCAGTCCAAGGGACTCTCAAGAGTCTTCTCCAACACCACAGTTCAAAAGCATTGATTCTGTGGCACTCAGCTTTCTTTATAGTCCAACTCTCACATCCATACTTCCAATGATTCCTAGAAAAATCATACCTTTGGCTATACAGACATTTGTCAGCAAAGTGATGTCTCTGCTTTTTAATATGGTATCTAGGTTTGTCACATCTTTTCTTCCAAGGAGCAAGCATCCTTTAATTTCATGGCTGCAGTCACCATCCGCAGAGATTTTGGAGCCCAAGAAGATAAAGTCTGTCACTGTTTCCACTTTCCACTATTTTCCCATCTATTTGCTACTGTTTCCACTTTTCCTCCATCTATCAGGCAAAATAATGGGCTGGATAAAGCACAAGCCGGAATCAAGATTGCCAGGAGAATTATCAATAACTTCAGATATGCAGATGACACCACCCTTATGGCAGAAAGCAAAGAGGAACTACAGAGCCTCTCGATGAAGGTGAAAGAGGAGAATGAAAAAGCTGGCTTAAAACTCAGCATTCAAAAAAGTAAGATCATGGCATGAAGTCCCATCACTTCATTACAAATAGATGGGAAAACAATGGAACAGTGACAGACTTTATTTTCTTGGGCTCCAAAATTGCTGCAGATGGTGACTGCAGCCATGAAATTAAAAGATGCTTGCTCCTTGGACGGAAAGCTTTGACAAACCTAATGTGATAATTGCTCAGTCATGTCCAACTCTTTGCGACTCCATGGACTGTTAGCCCACCAGGCTTCTCTGTCCGAATTCTCCGGGCAAGAATACTGGAATGAGTTGTCATGCCCTTCTCCAGGGGATCTTCCTGACCTAGGGATCGAACCTGAGTCTCCCGCATTGCAGGCAGGTTCTTTACCAGTGACAAACATAGACAGTGTATTAAGAAGCTGAGACATTACTTTGCTGACAAAGGTCTGTACAGTCAAAGCTATGGTTTTTCCAGTAATTATGTATGGATGTAAGAGTTGGACCATAAAGAAGACTGAGTGCCAAAAAATTGATGCTTTTGAACTGTGCTGTTGAGAGTCCCTCGTACTGTAAGGAGATCAAACCAGTCAATCCTAAAGCAAACCAATCCTGTATATTCATTGGAAGAACTGATGTTGAAACTGAAGCTACAATAGGTTGGCTGCCTGAGGCGAAAGGATGACTCACTAGAAAAGACCCTGATGCTGGGAAAGATTGAAGGCAGGAGGGGAAGGGGATGACAAATGATGGGATAGTTGGATAGCATCACTGACTCAATGGACATGAGTTTGAGCAAGCTTTGGGAGATGGTGAAGGTCAGGGAAGCCTGGTATGCTGCAGCCCATGGGGTCACAAAGAGTTGTACATGGCTGCAGGACTGAACAACATTTGCCATGAGCTGATGGGACCGGATGCCATGATCCTAGTTTTCTGAATGTTGAATTTTAAGTCAGCTTTTTCATTCTCATCTTTACCCTCATCAAGAGGCTCTTGAGTTCCTCTTCACTTTCTGCCTTAGGTGGTGTCATCCGCATATCTGTGGTTATTGACATTTCTCCTGGCAATCTTAGCTCCAGCTTGATCTTCATCCAGCCTGGGCTTTTGAATGATGTGTTCTGCATAAAAGTTAAATAAGCAGAGTGACAAATATAGCTTTGACGTACTCCTTTCCCAATTTTTAATCAGTTTGCTGTTCCATGTCTAGTTCTAACTATGGCTTCTTGACTTCCATACAGGTTACTCAGGAGACAGGTAAGTTGTTCTGGTAACCCCATCCTTTTAAGAATTTTTCACAGTTTGTTGTGATCCACACAGTCAAAGACTTTAGCATAGTAAATGAAGCAGAGGTAGATGATTTTCTGGAATTCGCTTGTTTTTTCTATGAGTCAGTGGATGTTGGCAATGTGACTTCTGGTTCCTCTCCCTTTCTAAAATCCAAGTTGAACATCTGGAAGTTTTTGGTTTCCATACTGTTGAAGCTTAGCTTGAAAGATTTTGAGCATAACCTTGCTAGCATGTGAAATGAGTGCAGCAGTTTGAACATTCTTTGGCGTTGCCTTTCTTTGGGATTGGAATGAAAACTGACCTTTTCCAGTCCTGAGGCCACTGCTGAGTTTTTTCTTTCATATTGAGTGCAGTACAGCATTATATTTTAGGATCTGAAATCATACAGTAACCCTATTTTTAGTTTTCTAAGGAACCACCATAATGTTTCCCATAGAAGCTGCACCAGTTTACATTCCCACCTACACTGTAGGAGGGTTCTCTTTTCTCTGTTCTTTCTCCAGCATTTATTATTTGCCAACTTTTTGAAAATGGCCATTTTGACAGGTGTGAGGGGATATTTCACTGTAGTTTTGATTTATCTCTCTAATAATTAGCCACAATGAGCATTTTTCATGTGCCTGTTGGCTACCTGTAAGTCTTCTTTGGAGAAATGTCTCTTTAGCTTTTCTGCCTACTTATTGGCTGGGTTGCTTGTTTCTTTAATACTGAGTAATATGAGCTACTTATGTATTTTCCATGATAGCACCCTGTTGGTTGCATTATTTGAAGATAGTTTCTCTCCTTCTGTAGGCAGCCTTTTCATTTTCTTTAAAAATTTTTATGGTTTCCTTTGCTGTGTGGAACATTTTAAATTTGATTAGGTCTCATTTATTTTTTAAAAAATATTTATTTATTTCTGGCTATGCTGCCTCTTTGTTGCTGCACTCAGGCTTTCTCTAGTGGTGGCGAATGGGGACTCCTTTCCATTTTGAGTGTATAGGTTTTTCATTGTGGTGGATTCTCTTTTGTGGAGAATGGACTGTAGAACCTGGGCTCAGTAGTTGTGGTGCATGAGCTTACTTGATCCGCAGCAGGTGGGATCTTCCCAGACCAGGGATCAAACCCATGTTCCCGGCATCGGCAGGTAAATTCTCAACCACTGGTCCACCAGCAAAGTCCATTTCTC
>SJYQ01003973.1:46851-70850 GCA_006410935.1 Redunca redunca
GCATGTGGGATCTAGTTCCCTGACCACAGATCAAACTTGAGTCCTCTGCATTGGGAAGTCAGAGTCTTAACTACTGGACCACTAGGAAGTCCTGCTCTCATTTATTTTTGCTTTTATATCTTTTGCCTTGGGAGACTGATCTAAGACAATGTTGCTGTGATTTATGTCTGAGAATGTTTTGCCTATGTTCCCTTCTAGGAGTTTTATGATGTCATGTCTTATATTTCAGTCTTTAAACAGTTTTGAGTTTATTTTTGTATCTGGTGCGAGAGAGTGTTCTAAAAAACACAAATTAGTAATGTAAATAATGAAAGAAGGGTTGTCACTACTAATTCCATTTGTGCACTCGTGGTGAATTCATGTCAATGTTTGGCAAAACCAATACAGTAATGTAAAGTAAACTAAAGTTAAAATAAAAATTAAAAAAAAAATAAAGAAATGTTATGAATAATTCTTTGACAAAAATTTTGATAACTTAGATAAAATAAGTCAAATCTTGGAAAGACACTAACTACTAGAAATCTCACTACTAGAAATAATCTGAAAACATGTACATCTGTTAAAGAAATTAAGTCAATAATTTATAACCTTCCAGAAAACAAACCACATGGCCTAGGTGATTTCCCTAGAGAATTCTATCACATCCTTATGGGGGGGAGGAAAATGAATCTCTCTCAGAAAGTAGCAGCAGAAGAAAGAGTTCCTAACTCATTCTATGAAGCCAGCAACTGTCTCATACCCAAACAAAATAATGATATTACAAGAAAAAAAAAGTGCAGGCCAATATGCCTCTTGAGAATCAATTAAAAAATTCATAACAAAATTAGCCAATAGAATTCAACATGAATAAAAAGAGCTATACACCATGACTAAGTGATGCTTATTCTAGTTATGCAAATGAGTTCAATATTCAAATTTACAAATTTAATCTACTGCATCAATAAAGAAAAAATCATATGATGATATTAATTTATGTGGGAAAGATATTTGACAAAATACTCTCAGCAAACCAGGGATAGAGAATTTCCTTGACTTAAGAAGGAACATCTACAAAAGAACTCCTATAGCTAACACCATACTGCTGCTACTGCTGCTAAGTCACTTCAGTTGTGTCCGACTCTGTGCAATTCCATAGACGGCAGCCCACCAGGCTCCTCCATCCCTGAGATTCTCAGGCAAGAACACTGGAGTGGGTTGCCATTTCCTTCTCCAATGCATGAAAGAGAAAAGTGAAAGTGAAGTTGCTCAGTCGTGTCCGACTCTTAGCGACCCCATGGACTGCAGCCTTCCAGGCTCCTCCGTCCATGGGATTTTCCAGGCAAGAGTACTGGAGTTGGGTGCCATTGCCTTCTCCAAACACCACACTAAATGTTAAGATACTGAAATTTTTCCTTCTAAGAATGGTTATAAGGCTAGAGTGCCCTCTCTTTTACTTGTGTTTCACATCACCCTGGAAGTTGTAGCTAACACAATAAGATAAGAAAAGTAAATAAGGTTTACAGGTTGGGAGGGAAGAAGTAAAACTGTATTTGCAGATGAATGTCCCTATGTAGGGGCTTCCCTGGTAGCTCAGCTGGTAAAGAATCCACCTGCTATGCAGGAATTGAATTGACCCAGTTCCATTCCTGGGCCAGGAAGATCCCCTGGAGAAGGAGTAGGCTACCCATTCCAGTATTCTTGGGCTTCCCTGTTGGTTCAGACAGCAAAAATCTGCCTGCAACACAGAAGACCTAGGTTCAATCCCTGGATCTGGAAGATTCTCTGGAGGAGGGCATGGCAACCAACTCTGGTATTCTTGCCTGAGAATCCCAATGGACAGAGGAGCCTGGAGGGTTACAGTCCTTGTGGTTGCAAAAAGTCAGACACGAGTGAACATGAAGCACACAGCACAGCATGTCTATGTAGAAGTGCCAGAGAATCTACAAATAACTCCTGGAACTAATAAACAAATACAGGAACATTGAAGGGTGCAGGTCAATAAACAAAACTCGAAAGTTTTCTGATATACCAGCATTGAACAATTAAATTTTGAAATTAAAAACATAAATAATTTCCTACAGCACAAAAACACGGAATAACAAGGTATAAATCTAGTTACAGATATAAAGTCTGTGAGGAAAATTATAAAACTATGATGAAAATATCAAATAAGATCTAAATAAATGGAAAGATATACTAACAACATGGGTTGTTAGTATATTATTAAGTTGCCTCTGACTCTTTGTGACCCCATGAACTGCAACACACCAGGCTTCTCTGTCCATCACTATCTCCCTAAATTTGCTGTAACTCATGTCCATTGAGTCAGAGGTGCCTCCTAATCATCTCATCCTCTGAAACCCACTTCTCCTCATTCCCTCAAGTTTTTCCAGCATCAGAGTCTTTTCTGATGAGTTAGCTCTTCACATCAGGTGGCCAAAGTATTGGAGCTTCAACATTGGTTCTTCCAATGAATATTCAGAGTTGATTTCCTTTAGGAATGACTGGTTTGATCTCTTTGCTGTTCAAGGGACCCTCAAGACTATTTTCCAGCACCACAGTTCAGAAGTGTCAATTCATTGGTGCTTAGCCTTCTTTATGGTCCAACTCTCAGATCCATACATGACTACTGGAAAAACCATAGGTTTGACTACACAGACCTTTGTCAGCAAAGTGATGTCTCTGCTTTTTAATACACTGTCTAGGTTTGACATAGCTATTCTTCCAAAGAGCAAGTATCTTTTAATTTTGTGGCTACACTTACTGTCTGCATTGATTCTGGACCCCAAGAAAATGAAATCTGACTTTTTTTCACATTTTCCCCATCTATTTGCCATGAAGTGGTAGGACTGGATGCCATGATCTTAGCTTTTTGAATCCTGAGTTTTAAGCCAGCTTTTTCACTCTCCTCTTTCACTTTTATCAAGAGGCTCTTTAGTTCCTCTTCGCTATCTGCCATAAGAGTGGTGTCATCTGCATATCTGAGGCTGCTGATATTTCTCCCGCCATTCTTGAGCAAAGCCTGTGATGCATCTAGCCCAGCATTTCACATGATGTACTCTGTATATAAGTAAGCAGAGTAACAATATACAGCTTTGATATACCCCTTTCCCAATTTTGAACCAGTCCTTTGTTCCAATGAACATGGGTAGGAATAGTCAATATTGTAAAGATGTCAGTTCTTCCCAACTTAATTTTATCCATGTAATTCCAATAAAAATCCTAACAAGTTATTTTGTGGATGTAGACAAACTGATTCACTACCCACTATAAAGTGGGACACTGTGATATATTAGTGAAAAAGTAGACATATACATTAATGAAACAGAATAGAGTGTCCAAAAATAGGCTCAGAAATATAGCTGACTGATCTTTGAAAAAGGAACAAAGGAAGGTAACTCAATGGAGAAATGATAGTCTTTTCAACAAATGTGCTGGAACAGCTGACTATTTGTATGCAAAAATTCAACAAAAGCAATCTATAAACAGACATCACATCTTACACACACACACACACACACACACACACACACACACACGCAAACCTAAAATACTGATCAACAACCTGTGGTGGGAAAAGTTAAACAATTTGAAGGAGTTATATAATTTTGGGAAGGGGCAAAGATATTAAATAAACATTGGTTAACTTAAAGGTATTAAAAATAGAAATAAAATTTATTGTAGCTCTTTGTGGCAGCTACAAGTATACATCTTTCAGATCTCCCAGGTTCCAACTGTGGAAAATGGAAATGAGCAAGGGCCTTGGATACTGCGCTCTGAAGCCCATCGCTGCATCTGCACAGAGGCCCAGGGTTGCTCCTGGCCAGCAAGTGCACTTAGCAGGGATGCTGGTGTAGGTGTCATCTAGGACACACAGGCTCCTCTAAATGGTGACTTTGGCTCAAGGACTTTCAACTGGCTTTACCAAAACATTCTGGTAACTGCACTGCAGTCTAAGGCTTTTGCTATTTAGGCTTTCTTCCTTCCCTCTCCACCATGAGAACTCGACCTGCATCTGGGTCTAATAGCAGCCCCAGCTTCCTCTGCCTCCGTTACTGTTTTTCCCAGTAAATCCAGTCTTGGCACCAGGTTTGTGGAGAACTTGAAATAGTTTAAGTGGAACCATGAGGAGCCTGAGAAAACAAGCAGTAAGATGAGGTCTGAGACACAGCCAGCCAGCGCCCCACTGTCCTGGGTGGTAGACAGGGTGGACCCTGGCACAGTGGAGGAGGCCATGAACTGGTAAAGATATCAGCAAAGTGGCCTAGGAAATGTCCTCACAGGTGTGATGATTCAGGTTGTTGAGGATATGGTGAGAAAAAGCCACAGAGACACTGGAACTGGCTGACTACAGCTGAGTTGGACTGACACCCCACAGAGAGATAGTGAGGGATCCTGAGCAGTAACAGACAGCTAAAGACTAGGGGGCAACTCGATAATTGGAAAGAAGCCGTTATCACCTGTAGTGGGAGAACAGAAACAGCAACACAGCAAAAAGATCTAACTGAACTGAAGATCTCCAGAGACATTTAGAAGCACAGCCAAGCAGGTCTGCTACGCTAAAATCAGATGCCTGGGTAGGAAAATCTGGGATCCTGAAACAAGTGAGAAAGATATGAGTCACCCTTACAGATCCCCAAAACTATCCTTAGTTTGTAGAGGGGGCCTACACTTCTCTAGTAAAGGTGAGCTCACCATCTAGGAAAGTGCCAGACCTGAAGAAGGAAAAGAGATTATATACACAGGTGGCTGCAAGAATTAACTTTCCTGAGGTAGCAGGACCCAGGGGTGACTCTTACAGGTCTAGAGTAAGTGGTGGCCAATGCAGAGAGAAGCAGACATGACTCAGCTGCTCTGGAAAACAGAAGAGGGAGTGAGGAGGCTGAGATCTGTGGGCNTTGCTTTTTCCATGATCCAGCGGATGTTGGCAATTTGATCTCTGGTTCCTCTGTCTTTTCTAAAACCAGCTTGAACATCAGGGAGTTCACGGTTCACGTATTGCTGAAGCCTGGCTTGGAGAATTTTGAGCATTACTTTACTAGCATGGGAGATGAGTGCAATTGTGCGGTAGTTTGGGCATTCTTTTGCATTTATTGAGAAATATGGCAGAAATATGAGAGGAAACTGCTAAGAGAAATGTAATCGGGTGTAGGGAAGGGTGGTTCAGGGGGAGGCTGCCTTTTCTTACAAGCCTGGTAGTACTAATTGACTTTTTCAATTCTGTCTACAATTAAAACCTTAAGAAAAATAAAAATTAATCAAAAGCAAAATGAACTGGAGAAACAGTGTATGCCTGGAAAATATGAGGATAACAAGCTGAAAAAACTTTCCTAAATGAATCTGACTACGTATCACCTGCAATTTGCTACTTAGAAGAACACCAACAAACAACAGGGAACTCAGGAACAGTAAGAAAAATAGAGATATATATTGACACTCTGTGGCTACAATGCTCGGAAAACTTTCCCCAATTTTAAAATCTACAAGTATTTCCCATTATTTTCTTCTTAAGTTTCAATTTTAATGTTTATTTCCTTAATTCTTTTGAAACGTATTTGGTCAATGCCCTGAGGCAGAAATCTAGAAATCTAGATCTGCTTCTGGCAGAACCATTATCCTAAGGTTGATTTCCCCCTACTTCTTTTTTTCCCCCATAACCAAGTTAGTTTATTTCAGGATTGCAAGGTTGGCTCAACATTAAAAAAAAAAAAAAAATCAATGTATTTCACATTAACACGTTAAAGGAGAAAATTAATACAACCATTCAGTAGCTTTAGAAAAAAATGTTTGAAAAAATTTAATCCCTATTCATAATTTTAAAACTCAGCTAATTAGGTAACTGAAGGAGATTCTTAATTTGATAAGGAGTATCTACAAAACTTATAGCAGAAGTAATGTTACTTAACCATGCCTCCCTATCTTCTTTCCTGTTTGTCATTTATAATTAATCTAGTTGATTTTATTTCTCCTCGTTTTACTCCTTTCAGAGCTCTTCTCAGAACCATCCTATAAAAAACACCACTCCAAAGTGGTGAAAAAATAAATCCTTTCATTTCCCCCTGTTAACACAGGCCTTCTCACTGTCCCCTTCTGAGTGCTAACACCTTGTTCACTATTTCAAAGCCTTCATTCTGCTGCCTTATCATTGGCTGTCAAATTTTCAGATTCCTTGATTTACCTAGTGAGAAAATGCAAACAGAAAACCTTAAAGACAGGGTTTCACTTCTGAGATGGCACTGAAATATGTCTTTTTTTAGGATGGAATTCAGAAATAATGATTTTTAAGATGGCAGTATCATTTTATATTACTTAGCAGCAAACCTTCACTTTTTTCTTATTTATGAACTATTATCTGGGAGACAGGCTATCCCATCCTTCACTCATTGTTCTATAAATCTTATAACTAACATCACTAAATTTACTAAATTTATTCTGCACCAAATGATAAACATTATAATTGAAACAAGTTACCAAGTGCTGGATTTTAGTTTTCTTTTAAAATTTATTTTTTATCAAAATAATTTGAATGGGTAGTTATTTGTGGTTATTGATTCTAAAAAAATTTTTAACATTAAAAATTACTTAGATATGCATCCCCTGATATTTCTGGTAAATTTTGTTCTTGAACTATACAATAGGCTATGAAAAAAATGCCACTGTCTTAAATCAACACAGTAATATTTAACAACTATAGATTTAGCAAAGCAATAAGGACATTTATGACTACTTTAACCTCTTGCTACTTGTTTTTCTTATTATCTGGTCATTTCTATTAAAATGCTGGATACTTTATGGAGTTTACATGAATATTATAATGCTGAATAACTGTGTGTACAAATTACTGGGGAGGATAAGGAAGAGATTCTCCCCTCTTCCAGGGATTTATAGGAGGAAATTAGATCTCATAATCCATTAAAATAGAATCTCACATTTTTCTATAGGCACTGTGTACAGAAAGGATTCAATAGCATGAAACTGTAAAATGCCCTATGCAAATACTAACTCTAACCATAGAGGCTGCTTTTAACACGAGGTCCAAAGTCTGAAAGCCTGTATTTGAGAACATGACTTAGCCACTTGAATAGCACAGTTGATAAAACACATATTTCCGATTAAGTTAGTAGATTTGAAATATTATCTTTATCTGTATCTAACCAGGAACATGTGGGATATAGCTAAAGGGAAAAAGGAAAGATATGAGGCATGAGTTTTGGAAAAAAAAAAAGAGACCTATATTTTTGTGTTCATTAAGTAAGGACAGGAATTAAAAAGTTCTTAACACAAATTTTATTTTTATTTTTTTTAATTTTTATTTTTACTTTATTTTACTTTACAATACTGTATTGGTTTTACCATACATGGACATGAATCCACCACGGGTGTACATGAGTTCCCAATCATGAACCCCCCTCCTACCTCCCACCCCATATCATCTCTCTGGATCATCCCCGTGCACCAGCCCCAAGCATCCTGTATCCTGTATCGAACTTAGACTGGCAATTCTTTTCTTACATGATAGTATACATGTTTAAATGCCATTCTCCCAAATCATCCCACCCTCTACCTCTCCCTCAGAGTCCAAAAGTTTTAAAAATGTGTATGCCAACCTATTTTCTCCTAAGACACTGTTTCTCCTAAGACATCAGTGGAGACTTCAAGTGAAGAAAGAGTAGCTCAGTTTTAAAGTGTAGACTTGGAGGTACAAAGAGGTGTTGATCATTTTTCTTCTGATTATATAAGCACATTGATTCATACCTTGAAATATCAGAAGCAATAATTTTCTTGTTATTTTTTACAGAGCCTATATTTCAAGTTCTCTAAATAAATGATGACAGAGTACCTGTATTACCAATATGCAACCATGCTCTCAGCTGTCACTGAAGGCTTGAAGTGAAATCAGCTTCAAAAGAGTGAGGTCTAAATTTCAGGTCATAAAAAAAGAATATTGGATAAGACTCTCCCCCAGGTACTGATTCACTACACTATAGAATAAAATAAAAAATACTGTTAGTGAAGTATCTTTACCACATCCTATTTCTAGTCCCCCCCTTTTTTTATTTATTGAACTCGTTTCCCAGTCTCTTGTTTCCCCTTTGCATCACTTTTTGCTCTCTTTCTGGTGGATTCTTCACAGTGAGTAACTCAAAGTCAAGAATATTCTCGCCTATAATTTCATAGATTTTTTTAAGGCCAATTTTAAAAACCAGTGTTCCAAGGGTAGGATGATTTGGGAGAATGGCAATGAAACATGTATAATATCATATGTGAAATGAATCGCCAGTCCAGGTTTGATGCATGATACAGGATGCTCGGGGCTGGTGCACTGGGATGACCCAGAAGAATGGTATGGGGAGGGAGGTGGGAGGGGGCTTCAGGATGGGTAACGTGTACACCCATGGCAGATTCATGCTGATGTATGGCAAAACCAATACAATATTGTAAAGTAATTAGCCTCCAATTAAAATAAATGAATTTATATTAAAAATAAAAATAAATAAATAATTGCCCAATGCTAAAAAAATTTGATTTCAATACTGTTAAATCAAATAATTTTGATCAATTCATGATTTCTCCCAGAAGTACTAATGACTTTATTGCTAAACAATGTAAAGACTACAAACAAAACCAAAAACACTTTATGAATTATTTTATGAAGATACATTTTCAGAACTATAAAAGTAACCCCCAGTCACTTGGGGAAATATTTTAGTGGGTTAAAAAATAAGGTTAGGCAACTTTTGAGAAGCCCTGCAAAATCTGCATCTATTAATATTCATCCTAATCTAGGGACTGATCTTACTTTTTTAAAACTTGGTACAGATGCAAAATTCCACACCACAGTATTACCAGAGGGATTAAAATATATTTTCATTGCAAATATACTGATATTTTTCCTTAGGAGTTTCTGTGGCCAGAAGCAGGTGTGTTTGGTCTCACTCAGATGGGCTGACATTGTTTGGAAAGGAGCAGGCAGGACAGGACCTGGGAAAGCCTTAGACCTTTGAAAGAAAGTGCTGTTTTCCCAGAAACCCCACTTCCGGGCATATACACTGAGGAAACCAGAATTGAAGGAGACACGTGTACCCCAATGTTCATCACAGCACTGTTTACAATAGCCAGGACATGGAAGCAACCTAGATGTCCATCAGCAGACGAATGGATAAGAAAACTGTGGTACATATACACAATGGAGTATTACTCAGCCATTAAAAAGAATACACTTGAATCAGTTCTAATGTGGTGGATGAAACTGGAGCCTATTATACAGCGTGAAGTAAGCCAGAAAGAAAAACACCAATACAGTATACTAATGCATATATATGGAATTTAGAAAGATGGTAACAATTACCCTGTATGCGAGACAGCAAAAGAGACACAGATGTATAGAACAGTCTTTTGGACTCTGTGGGAGAGGGCAAGGGTGGGACGATTTGGGAGAATGGCACTGAGACATGTCTATTATCATATGTGAAACAAATTCCCAGTCCAGGTTCGATGCATGATACAGGACGCTCAGGGCTGGTGCACTGGGATGACCCAGAGGGATGGGAGGGAGGTGGAAGTGGGGTTCAGGATGGGGAACACACATACACCTGTGGCGGATTCATGTCAATGTATGGCCAAACCAATACAATGTTGTAAAGTAATTAGCCTCCAATTAAAATAAATAAATTTATATTAATAAAAAAAAAGAAAAGTAAAAAAAAAAGCATACTGTCTAGTGGAAAAATTGTGTGTATGGTGGATCCACTGCATGTTTGGCTACTGTGTTAAAAACTGTCTGCTTGACCATGTTGGCCTCCCATGCAAATGAAGGAAACACATCAGAAGGATGGATTGGCCTGCAGTCAGCCTAGGTATACTGCTGTCTTCCTCTGGGACACTTTCAGCAGATACACAACTTCAGTGGGTCAAGAGTCTATGAGGTGATTTCCTGCCAGCTCTGATGCAAAGTTTGCAAAGTAAATGCAGCTGAAATTTCCACTGGTCTAAGTCCATAATTCTCAGGACAAATGGTGAGCAAACCAGGTAAAATAATTCTTCATGCTACTTTTCATGTAAGTTTACTCACATCTGATTTATGCAACTATAGTCACAAAAAGTGAAATGATGCACTTTGTGATGTAAAATTAAAGAAACAAGTTCAACCTATAAAAGGTCACTGGCTATTCACCAAATTATCTCTTTTTAACCCTTACTGTTACACTACCTATGCCCCCTGTCAATGGGCCATTACTTCTTAGCTTGGCAAGACTTGCTGCACCAGCCACCCACAGCCTGAGCTGAACTTTGGGAGCCCATGCCACCTGTCTGGAAGTTAATCAGACTCACCCTTTTCAGAATCTGCAATAGTAGCCACAGGGAAAATTCAGACTTGGGTTATTAGTGGCAGGTCCAAACAGTAAACATCATGAAGTGAGAAGAATATCAAGGACACTAAGAATACCAATACACAGTGCTGATACTGTGCCTGGCACTGTTCTGTTATTCTCCTCATTTTAGAGATGAGGAAATGGAGGTATGGCTTCAATAAATATCTCCAAATCAGACAACTTGAAAAAAAGTGAAACCACAATTTGCCAGTGACTCTAATCTGGCCAGGGACTGGGCCTTGTGCCCATCCCTGCTGGGTTCCCACACCTGGAGGCTGTTTCCCTTTACTGTGCAGCCTGGAGGCCTCCCAGAAACCCCATGAGTTACTTAATCCCATGTAATTTAACTGAGTTACTTAATCCCATGTGTTACTTAATTGAAGGTGGTTCTCTGTAGCTTGTAACCAAATATGCCCCTATAACAACAACCTTCTAAAGAAGATTTCTTTTTTTTATTTAATTTTTATTTTAACTTTAGTTTACTTTACATTACTGTATTGGTTTTGCCAAACATTGACATGAATTCACCACGAGTGTACATGCGTTCCCAAAACACGAATCCTCTCCCATCTCCCACCCCATACCATCTCTCTGGGTCCTCTCCTTGCACCAGTCCCAAGCATCCTGCATCCTGCATCGGACATCGACTGGCGATTCGTTTCTTACATGATGGTATACATGTTTCAATGCCATTCTCCCAATTTGCCTTATAAAATGTGTATATAGGCAGAGTCACTGATAACTTTCATTTTTCTTTTAGTTTCATTCTAGCCTGAAAAATATTTTCTTTCAATATGAAAATGACTACTTTTATTCAACTGTTTTTCTAGAACATCTACTGGGCTAGTAGCATAGTTTATTAAAACATACAACTCTAATGGATTTGAATCATGATATGATTGAATACAACTGTTATCTTAAATTACTAAAACTAGAGATCTCTTCAAGAAAATTAGAGATACCAAGGGAACATTTCATGCAAAGATGGGCACAATAAAGGATAGAAATGGTATGGACCAAACAGAAGCCGAACATACTAAGAGGAGGTGTCAAGAATAGACAGATGAACTTTTACAATAAAGGTCTTAATGGTCTGGATAACCATGATGATGTGGTCACTCACCTAGAGCCAGACATCCTGGAGTATGAAGTCAAGTGGGCCTTGAATCATTACTATGAACAAAGCTAGTAGAGGTGATGGAATTCCACCTGAGCTATTTCAAATCCTAAAAGATGATACTGTTAAAAGTGTTGCAGTCAATATGCCAGCAAATTTGGAAAACTCAGCTGTGGCCACAGGACTGGAAAAGCTCAGGTTTCATTCCAATCCCAAAGAAGGGCAATGCCAAAGAATGTTCAAATTACTGCACAATTGCACTAATTTCACATGATAGCAAGATTATGCTCAAAATCCTTCAAGATCAGCTTTAACAGTATGTGAACTGGGAACTTCCAGATGTTCAAGCTAGATTTAGAAAAGGCAGAGGAACCAGAGATCATATTGCCAACATCCATGAGATCAGAAAAGCATCTACTTCTGCTCCATTGACTACGCTAAAGCCTTTGACTGTATGGATCACAACAAACTGTGGAAAATTCTTAAGGAGATGGGAATACCAGAACACTTTACCTGTCTCCTGAGAAACCAGTATGCAGGTCAAGAGGCAACAGTTAGAACTGGATGTGGAACAATGAACTGGTTCAAAATTGGGAAAGGAGTACATCAAGGCTGTATATAGTCATCCTGTTTTTTTTAAACTTATATACAGAGTATATCATGTGAAATGGCAGGCTGGATGAAGATTAAGCTGGAATCAAGATTGCCAGGAGAAATATCAATAACATCAGATATGCAGATGACACCACCTTAATCACAGAAAGCAAAGAGGAACAAAAGAGTTCTTGATGAAGGTGAAAGAGGAGTGAAAAAGCTGGCTTAAAACTCAGCATTCAAACAATGAAGATCATTGCATCCGGTCCCATCACTTCATGGCAAATAGATGGGGAAACAATGGAAACAGTGACATACTTTATTTTCTTGGGCTTGAGAATCACTGTGGACAGTGACTGCGGCCATGAAATTGAAAGATGCTCCTTGGAAGGAAAGCTGTGACCAACCTAGACGTGGTATTAAAAAGCAGAGACAACACTTTGCCAACAAAGGTCCACATAGTCAAAGTTACGGTTTTCCTAGTAGTCATGTATGGATGTGAGAGAGTTGGACCATAAAGAAGGCTGAATCTGAAGAATTGATGTTTTCAAATTGTGGTGCTGCAGACTTTTGAGAATCCCTTGGACAGCAAGGAGATCAAACAAGTCCATCCTAAAGGAAATCAGCCTTGAATACTCATTGGACAGACTGATGCTGAAGCTCCAATACTTTGGCCACCTGATGCAAAGAGTCAATTCATGGGAAAGGACTCTGGTGCTGGGAAAGATTGAGGATAGGAGGACAAGGGGGGTGACAGAGGATGAGATGGTTGAATGACATCACCAATTCAATGGACATGAGTTTGAACAAATTCCAGAAGATGGTGAAGGTCAGGGAAGCATGGCATGCTGCAGTCCATGGGAATGCAAAGAATCGGATATGACTGACTGAACAATAACATCAAAGTTTTTCTATAATTTTCTATTGTCTAAAACATAAAACAGTGGGCAAGATAGTGTATACTACTTACGTGTCTCTTTTCCCCACATATTGCAAGAACACAGGGATCAGCATCTCTAATAAAAATGTGGCCATTTCTTTTCTTCTTTGTTATAGAGGACATAAATTTTGGAGTTCTAAACTCTTAAGTTGAAGAACTTAGCTTCTGGAAACACTTTAGGTCCAAATATATTTTAAAATATTGGAGTGGGGAAGATTTTATAAACCCAATACAATAGGAAAGTTTCCATTTTTAAAACAAAACTCTGCAGAAGAGCAGAAATTATTTGATGCATATTTCCCCTTTATAATTACAAACCAAAACTGGAAGGAAACATATAAAACTCTATAAAGCAGAAGGTCCTGATGCTGTTCTACCCAGAATACATACAAGCTAAAACATAAAAAAAATTCCAGGAGAGATAACCACCTCAGAATATTTTTTATAACTGACAGAGGCCAGCAAATCTGCAATGGGTTTCACAGGCCCCACACTGTTGAAAGTCAAGGGGTTTTGTAAAAATTTCAATAATGTAGCTACTGAAGAAAATGCCTTTGTACAAAGAAAAGTGCTACACCCCAAATGTGTGCCAAAGCCTGAGACTGGAAGGCGTGAAGCAGTTTTCTTCCTCTGCCCTGGAAGTGTCCCTCCTGCAGGCCACCACATGGTGACTCTTTGGCAGGATTTAAGGTAGTTAACTAAGAAATCCAAATTGGAAAATACAAACTCCAACTTTGTTTTTACTTGATCAATATTGTTATGAGAATGATATTAACTGTTTGGGGTATTTTCAGAGATATTCCGTATCACTTCAGTTTTAATACCAGGTTGCAACCTGCCTGGTCTGTCAGCCCAAGCCAGATAAACACAGACTATTCATCTCTAGAGAGTTACTCCGAAAGATCTGGAAAACAGGAGTATCATGAACTGAACATTTCACTTCTCATTTTATCCATATCCAGAAGTTCATTCCCGGGACAACACTTTAAAAGCTGACCCCTTAAAAGTCACCACACATGACAGAGTATGCATATGTCACTACAGGACTGATTCAGTATTTTCTCCACCATGAAGGTAAAGTTACATATTACATATAATGATTAAAACTAATGTTCTTTTTCTTCCTCCACTTTGTCTAATTTTTGGGAAATATTTTCCATTTAAATTCATATGTTATACAATTTTGACTTTGGTAAAATACCACTCAGTGAAACTTACATGCAGAAAAATAATATTTATTTTTTAAGATGAATGATTTAAAATTCTTTCACACATGTGTTTTCTCCCACTACTATTTTTTTCCTTTGAAGAGTGGTTATTTCCAGTTACATTTGTTATTAATCAAATAAATGAGGGGAGAGAAATAGTGCATTCAAAATTCTAAAAAAATTGGTACTATGAGGTACACTAACTATATTATTAAACTATACAGTCAAACCTTTATCTTATAATAATGCTCAAATAAGGCATATTAATTTTTTAATCTGTAAGTATGGCTACAAAAATTGCTTCTCCATTCAACAAATTTACTAGTCTTACTTATGAAAGATTAATTACATTCAAATCTTTTAGTTGTTTTTAATTCCTGGTGGAGAGGGAGTTTAAAAAAAAAGAACTTCCATTCTGAAATATATTTTAAAAACAGTTTTATGTAAAATTTTCAGTAGCATATATATCCCATTGGAAAAATACAAACATCTTTAAAACAAATGTTTTAATCTGTAGGAAAAGTCACAAGCTTCCTAGAAAAAGGAGACAGCCTGATTTCCTTTACCATGTACAACATGTAAATGAACTGAATAAGGTAAATTATCTAATGTGATTTTTGTAACACAGTTCAAATTTTACCTTTAGTCATTTCTATCTACTTATCGATGCCAGAACTAAATTTAGTGAAACTGAAGGAACTCATAGCTAAAACAAACTGTTTCTAAAATCTGCTCTTTCTCAGCTACTGGCTGGCTGTCCACTTGGGCATCAGGGTTCCCTTAAAGGGTCTCTCAAATTACTGGAGACACGTGATCTACTCTTTTCTACTAAACCCAATGCTGGTTCTTGACACCACATCTGGCAACGAGCCTTATCATTTGATGCCATTCAAAGTGCACTGAGTGAGACAGTCAAGTGCGCCTTAGGAAGCATCACTATGAACAAAGCTAGTGGAGGTGATGGAATTCCTGTTGAGCTATTTCAAATACCAAAGATGATGTTGTTAAAGTGCTGCACTCAATATGCCAGCAAATTTGGAAACCTCAGCAGTGGCCACAGGACTGGAAAAGGTCAGTTTTCATTCCAATCCCAAAGAAAAGCAATGCCAAAGAATGCTCAAACTACTGCACAGTTGCACTCATCTCACACGCTAGTAAAGTAATGCTCAAAATTCTCCAAGCCAGGCTTCAACAGTATGAACCATGAACTTCCAGATGTTCAAGCTGGATTTAGAAAAGGTAGAGGAACCAGAGGTCAAACTGCCAACATCCATTGGATCATAAAAAAAGCAAGAGTTACAGAAAAACATCTACTTCTGCTGTATGGATTGTGCCAAAGCCTTTGACTGTGTGGATCACAACAATCTGTGGAAAATTCTGAAAGATCTGGGAATACCAGACCACCTGACCTGCCTCCTGAGAAATCTGTATGCAGGCCAAGAAACAACAGTTAGAAGCAGACATGGAACAATGGACTGGTTCAAAATTAGGAAAGGAATACACCAAGGCTGTATACTGTCACCCTGCTTATTTAGCTTATATGCAGAGTATATCATGCAAAATGCCAGGCTGGATGAAGCACAAGGTGGAATCAAGATTGCAGGGAGAAATACCAACAACCTCAGATACACAGATGACACCACCCTGATGGCAGAAATAGAAGAAGAACTAAAGAGCCTCCTGATAAAAGTGAAGGAGGAGAGTGAAAAAGCTGGCTTAAAACTCATTCAGAAACTAAGATCATGGAATCTGCTCCCATCACTTTATGGAAAATAGATGGGAAAACAGTGGACACAGTGGCAGACTTTCTTTTTTTGGCCTCCAAAATCACTGCAGATGGTGACTGCAGCCATGAAATTAAAAGACACTTGCTCCTTGGAAGGAAAGCTATGACTAACCTAGACAGCATATTAAAAAGCAGAGACATTACTTTGCCAACAAAGGTCCATCTAGTCAAAGCTATGGTTTTTCCAGTGGTCATGTATGGATGTGATAGTTGGACTATAAAGAAAGCTGAGTGCCACAGAATTGATGCTTTTGAACTGTGGTGTTGGAGAAGACTTTGAGAGTCCCTTGGACTGCAAGGAGAACCAACCAATCAATCCTAAAGGAAATCAGTCCTGCATATTCATTGGAAGGACTGATGGTGAAGCTGAAATTCCAATACTTTGGCCATCTGTTGCTAAGAAACAAACTTTTTGGAAAAGACCTTGATGTTGGGAAAGATTGAAGGTGGGAGGAGAAGGGGACAACAGAGGATGAGATGGTTTGATGGCATCACCAACTCGATGGACGTGAGTTTGAGCAAGCTCTGGGAGTTGGTGATGAACAGGGAAGCCTGGAGTGCTGCGGTCCATGGGGTTGCAAAGAGTTGGACATAACTGTGCAACTGAATTGAACTGAAATGATTCAAAGTGCCCTGAAAATTTTTCCTATTGCGTTTATAGCAGCAATAAATTTACTACACATGAGAGGACAAGATTATGGAGTAGAAGGACTGGAGCTCACTTCCTTTTATGAGGACACCAGAATCACTGAATAACTATCATTAAAAAAGACTGCAGTCTATCAACAAAAATATTCTGCATCCAAAGACATAAAGAAGAAACCCAATTAGATGGTTGGAGGGGTGCTGGCCCACAGACTGGAGAATAATTAAATGGCAGATATTCTCCCGCAGGAGTGAGAACTGTGAGACCCCTGTCAGGATCCTCAGTCTGAGGAACTGGCATTCAATAGAGGAGCGCCCAGACCGTTTAGTTTGATGGCCAAACAGGGCTGGGGTGAGGGAGCTGCACAGGAGTGTGGTGAAACAGAAACTCTACTCTTGGGGAGGGTGCACACAAGGACGCAAATGCACCAGGGCCCATGACAAAAGGACTGACTTTATAGGAGCCTGGGTCAGACCTACTTGCTGGTCTTGGAGGGTCTCCTGGGGGGGTAGGGGTGGCTCTGGTTCACTGTGGGGACAAGGACACTGGTAGTGGAAATATGTACCAGCATGAGCTTTCCTGGAGGCTGTCATGTTGGTACTAAGACCTGCCCCTACTCAACAGTCTTCAGTGTCTAATGCTGGAATGCTTCAGGCTAAACAACCAACAAGGTGGGGATATAGACCCATCCATCAGCAAGTAGGCTATCAAAAGTCACCCTGAGCCCACAGCCACTTATAAACACACCCCTTCACATGGCTCTACCCACCAGAGGGACAAGACCCTGCTCTCTCCACCAGTGGGCAGACACTAGTCCTTCCTACCAGAAAGCCTGAACAAGCTTTTCTACCAGCCTCAACCATCAGGGGGCAGACAGAAGCAGCCTGCACATGAGATTGAGTATGCTCTGGGAGTTGGTTATGGACAGGGAAGCTTGGCATGCTGCAGTCCATGGGGTCGCAAAGTCAGAAATGACTGAGCAACTGAAGTGAACTGACCTGAGCAGCCTGCAGACTGAGTCCCCAAATGTAGATCAGAACCTACCCTGGGACCAGCTGATCCCTGGCCCTTGCGACAAGAGAGGAGTGCATTGCTGGGACACATAGGACATCCCCTACAGAGGGCCATGTCTCCCAGGTTGAGAAATATAACTAACTTTCCACATACATAAAAATAAAAATAGAAATTTAGATAAAATGAGACAGCAGAGGAATATGTTCCAGAAGAAGGAACAAGATAAAACCCAAGAAGAGTAACTATGTGAAGTGGAGTTAGGCAACTTACATGAGAAAAACTTCAGAGTAATGATTATAAAGATGAGCTAAGAACTTGGGAAAAGAATGGATGCACAGAGTGAGAAGTTACAAGAATTTTTAAAAACAAAGAGTTATAAAATATAAAGAACAACCAAATGGAGTTGAAGAGTAAAATAATTGAAATGAAAAATACACTAGAAGGAATCAATAGCAGAATAAATGAGGCAGAAGAACTTACAGTGAACTGGAAGAGAGTAGAGGAAATCACTGCCATGGAACAAAATAAATGAAAAAGAATGAAAACAGTTTAATAGACCTCTGGAACAACATCATATACACCAACATTTGCATTATGGGGTCCCAGAAGGAGGAGAGAGAGAATGAGAGAGAGAGAGAGAGAAGGCCTGAGATTTATGGATAGATAATAGCAGAAAACTTCCCTAAAATAAAAAACAAGAGTCACCCAAGTCCAGGAAGCACAGAGTCCCACACAAGGTAAACTGAAGGAGGAACACAATGGAGACACAGAATAATCAAACTGACAAAAATTAAAGATAGAGAAAATTAAAAGCAATAAAAGAAAAGCAACAAATAAAATACAAGGGAATCCCCATAGACTATCAGCTGATTTCTCATCAGAAACTGCAGGCCAGAAGGGATTGCCAGGATATAAAGGGATTAAAGGGAAAAACCTATAAGCAAGAAAACCCTATCCAACAACATTCTCATTCAGATTTGATGAAGAAATCAATTGATTTACAGACAAACAAAAGATAAGTCAGTACCACGAGACAAGCTTTGCAACAAATGCTAAAGAAACTTCTCTAAGTGGAAAAGAAAAAGCCACAACAAGAAGCAAGAAAATAACAAAATGGGGAAGTTTACTGGTAAAGGCAAACATAAAACAAAGATGGGAAATTATCTATACACATGTATGATATCTAACCCAGTAACTGTGAGAGGAGGAGGGTACAAATGCAGGATATTTGAAACACATTTCAATACACACAAAAAGAAAAAGGAATCCAAACATAATACTAAAGATTGTCATCAAGAGACCTAGAGAAGATAACAAAAGAGAAAGGGAAGAAAAAAGACCCACAAAAACAAATCCAAAACAATTAAGAAAATGACAATAGGAATATACATATTAATAATTACCTTAAATGTAATGGATTAAATGCTCCAACCAAAAGACACGGATTGGTTTAATGCATACAAAAACAAGACCTGTATGCATGCTGTCCACAAGAGACCCACTTCAGATCTAGGGACACATAGAGACTGAAAGTGAGAGGATGGAAAATTATGCCATGTAAATCAAAGTCAAAAGAAAGCTAGAGCAGCAATACTTAAAGCAGACAAAGGACTTTAAAATAAAGACTATTACAAGAGACAAAGAAGGCACTATGTAATCATCAAGGAATCAGTCCAAGAAGAAGATATAACAATCATAACTATACATGCACCCATCAGAGGAGCATCTCAATAAGACAAATGTTAACAAGACAGAAAGAGAGAAATCAACAGTAACACAACAGTGGGGGGTTTTAACAGCTCACTTATATCAATCGACAGATCATCCAGACAGAAAATCAATAAGGAAACACAGGCCTTAAATGACACATTAGACCAGATGGACTTAACTGATATATATATATATATATATATATATATAATACACACACACACACACACATACATACATACATATATGTGTGTTTGTGTGTGTATAATCATTTCATCTGAAAGTAGCAGAATACACATTCTTCTCAAGTGTATATGGAACATTCTCACATGCTGGGATTGATCACATTCTGGACCACGAGGTGAATCTCAGTAAACTTAAGACAATTAGAATCATATCAAGCATCTTTTTCAATCACAACCCTGTGAGATCAGAAATAAGCTACATGAGCTTCCCTATAGCTCAGGAGTAAAGAATCCACCTGCCAATACAAGAGACATGGGTTTGATCCCTGGTCTAGGAAAATCCCACGTGCCGGTAGTAAGTACGACTGTGGGCCACAACTATCTGAGCTTGCACTCCAGAGCCCACAAGCAGCAACTACTGAGCCTGCACGTCACAACTGCTGAAGCCCACATACCCTAGAGCCTCTGCTCTGCAGCAAGAGAACCACCACAATGAGAAGCCATGTATCATGACTAGAGAGTAGCCTCCACTCACCCAACTAGAGAAAAGCCCATGTAGCAGTGAAGACCCAGAAGAGCCACAAATAAATAAAGAGTAAAAAAGAAATAAACTAAGGAACTGCAAATTTTTCAAACATGTGGAGGCTAAAAAATATGATTAATAAACAACCAATGGATCACTCAAGAAATCAAAGAGGAAGTTTAAAAAATACCTAGAGACAAATGAAAATGAAAACACAAGATCAAAACCCCATGGGACACAGCAAAAGCAGTTCTAGGAGGGAAGTTTATTAACAATACAATCATACCCCAGGAAACAAGAAAAATCTCAAACATACATACTAACCTTACACCTAAAGCAATCAGAGAAAGAAGAATAAACAAAACACAAAGTTAGCAGAAGGAAAGAAACCATAAACAGCAGAGCAGAAATAAATGAAATAGAGACTAAGAAACAATAGAAAGGAGCAATGAAACCAAAAGCTGGTTCTTTGTAAAGTAAACCAAGTTAGAACCTTTAGCCAGACTCATCAAGAAAAGAAGTGAGAGGGCCTAAATCAATAAAATTAGAAATGCAAAAGGAAAAGTTACAACTGACACCACATAAAGGGCCATGAATACTACTACAAGCAACTGTATGACAATAAAACAGACAATCTGGAAGAAATTCCAGTAAACATATTGAACAAATTCTTAGACAGAGTCTCCCAAGATGGAACCAGGAAGAAATAGAAAATACGAACAGACCAATCACAACTACTGAAATTGAATCAGTAATTTAAAAACTCCATCAAATGAAAGTCCAGGACCAGATGACTTCACAAGTGAATTCTGCAAAATATTTAGAGAAGTGTTAACACTTTTGCTTCTGAATATATTCCCCAAAATTGCAGAGGAAGGAACACTTTCAAACTCCTTTTATGAGGTCACAGTCACCTTGACATCAAAACCATAAAAAGATACCACAGGAAAAGAAAATTACAGGCCCATATAACTGGTGAATGGGGGCTTCCCTGGTGGCCCAGTGGAAAAGAGCCTGCCTGCCAATGCAGCATACACGGGTTTGATCTCTGGGTGAGGAAGATCCCCTGGAGAAGGAAACGGCAACCCACTCCAGGATTCTTGCCTGGGAAACCCCATGGACCTCGGATCCTGGTGGGCTACAGTCCGTGGGGTCATGCAAGTCATGAGGACATGACTTAGAGACTAAAAAGCAACCACATAACTGAGCAACATAGATGCAAAAATCCTCAACAAAATACTAGCACACCAAATCCAGCAATACACTAAAAGGATCACGCACCATGATCAAGCGAGATTTATCCCAAGGATGCAAGGATGTTTCAATATTTACAAATCAAACAATGACTGGACACCACATCAACAAACTGAAGAAGGAAAACCATATGATCATCTCAATAGATACAGAAAAAAGCTTTTGACAAAATCAACCACCATTTATGATGGAAATTACCTGGAAAGTGGACACAGAGGAAACCTACCTCAACATAGTAAAGGCCATATACAACCAACCCACTGCAAACATTACTCCCAATGGTGAAAAACTTGAAAGCATCTTCTCTCAGATCAGGAATAGGACAAGGATGTCCACTCTCACCACTATTATTCAACATAGTTTTGGAAGTCCTCACCACAGGAATTGGAAAAGAAAAAAAAATCCAAATTGGAAAAGAAGTAAAATTGTCATTGTTTGCAGATGACACAATACTCTACATAGGAAATCCTAAAAATGCTACCAGAAAACTACTAAAGCTCATCAGTGAATCTGATAAAGTCTCAGGGCTTTCCTGGTAACTCAGATAGTAAAGAATCTATCTACCTGCAATGCAGGAGACCTGGGTTTGATCCCGGGGTTGGGAAGATCCCCTAGAGACAGGAATGCCAACCCACTCCAGTATTCTTGCCTGGAAAATCCCATGGACAAAGGATCCTGGTGGGCTACAGTCCATGGGGTCACAAAGGTTGGACAGGACTGAGTGACTAGCACACACACACAGGGTACAAAATCAATACACAGAAATCAGTTGCATTTCTATACAGTAAGAACCAAAAATCAGAAAGGGAAATTAAGAAAAGAATCTCATTTACCATCACATCAAAAAGAATAAAACACCTCAGAATAAACCTACCTAGGGAGACAAAAGACCTATATTCTGAAAAGTGTAAGACACTGCTGAAAGAACTCAAAGATGACACACACAGATGGAAAGTTATACCCTGTTCTTGGATTGAAAGAATCAATATTGTCAAAATGACTTTACAACAAGGCAATCTACAGATTCAATGTAATCCCTATCAAATTATCAATGGCATCTTCCTCAAAACTATGACAAAAATTAAGGAAATACAAAAGACCCCAAATAGCCAAAGAAGTTTGAGAAAAAAGAACAGAGCTGGAGAAATCAGGCTCCCTGGGTTCAGACTATATTACAAAGTTATAGTAACCAAGACAGTATGGGACTGGCACAAAACAGACACATAACTCCATGAAACAGAATAGGGAGCCCAGGAATAAACCCACATAATTACAATCAATTAGTCTACAACAAAGGAGGCAAGAATATGCAATGGAGAAAAGATGGTCTCTTTAGTAAGTGATATTGGGAAAACTGGGCAGCTATATGTAAAAGAACGAAATCACAACATTCTCCTACACCATATAAAAGATGAACTCAAATCAATTAAAGGCCTAAGTGTAATACCAGAAACCATAACACTTCTAGAGGGAAACATAGGCAGGACACTTTCACATAAATTGTAACAATGCATTTTTGGATCAATCTCCTAAAGCAAAGGAAACAAAGCAAAAATAAAGAAATGGGACCTAATTAAATTTAAACTCACAGCAAAGGAAACCATAAACAAAATGAAAAGACAACTTGCAGAACTGAAGAAAATATTTGCAAAGGGTGTGACTGACAAGGGATTAATCTCCAAAACATACAAAGAACTATGCAGCTGAGTATCAAAAAACAAATCACCCAGTCAAAGAATGGGCAGATTTCAATAGATGTTTCTCCAAAGACACCATATAGATGGCCAAAAGGCTCATGAAAAGATGCCCCACATTGTTAATTATTAGAGAAATAAAATCAAAACTATAATGAGGTATCTGTTCACACCAGTCAGAATGGTGTACAAATAACAAATGCTGGAGAGAATGTGGAGAAAAGGGAACCCTCCTACAATGTTGGTGGGAATGTAAATCGGTACAGCCACTATGGAAAACAATATGGGCATTCCCTAACAAACTGAAAACAGAGCTACTATATTATCCTGCAATTCACTCCTGGGCATATATCCAGAGAAAACCATTATTTGAAAATATATATGTACTCCAATGTTCATTGCAGCACTGTTTATTTACAACAGCCAAGACAAGGAAGCAACCTAATTGTCTGAATGGATAAGGGAGATGTGGAATACACACACACACACACACACACACACACACACACACATATATAAAATGGAATAGTACTCAAACATGAAAAATAATGAAATAATGCCTTTTGGAGCAACATAGATATACCTAGAGATTGTCATACTAAGTTGCATAAGACAGAAAAATATATGATACTGTTTATATATGAAGTCTAATAAAAATGATACAAATGGACTTACATACAAAACAGAAATAGGTTCACAGATAGAGAAAACAAGCTTATGGTTACCAAAGGAGAAAGCTGTGGGGAGTTAGAAATTAGGAGTTTGGGATTAACATATACACGCTACTATGTTGAAAAAAATAACCAACAAGGACCTACTGTATAGGACAGGGAACTATACTTAACATTTTATAATAACCCATAAAGGAAAAGAATCTGAAAAAAGATATATAACTGAATCACTTTGCTGTACACCTAAAACTAACCAATACAGTATTGTAAAGTAAAAAAAATAAATAAACTAGAAAAAAATACAT
>SJYQ01003973.1:74152-109378 GCA_006410935.1 Redunca redunca
TAAGTTAATACTACTTTCTAAGTAATTTCTTTAAAGTAGTCACATTAACCTGAGAAAATAAAATACCAGAGAACTTGATATTCACATCAAATTTGTCTGTCGAGGAGTTAAATGCCAATAGTTAGTTGAAAACAATTCTCTCAAGCAAAGGTCCAAAAACCAAGTAAAAACCTAAATAGAAACACTATGTAATGATCTTTATAGTGCTCTCCACATCAGACCACAGTTGAGTAGATCCATAGCTGACTTCTATGCAGAATAGGATAAAATACTAATGCTTTCTCCTAACTTCAAGTGATGACATGGCAGTGCACCCACTGATTTGCTAAAAATAGAGAATGGTAGCTGGACACAAACCCAAAGATCAAATGTGGGAAAGGGATTACATCACTATTTTTAAATTGTTTAAAATAACACAGAAACTCCCATCACATAAAGTGTGTATGGCAATGACTTTCACTGGCCAGTAAGCATTCTAGGAATTTATGTATTACTTTGTATACATACACACATATTTGGCACAGAAGTTTAAAATATACTCCCACTTCTTAAATGCTTTTAATAATATTTTTAGTCTATTCCCTAGATCTCAAAATGTAGCTGTGACCCACTAAATTAATTTCACTCTTCACTAATTATCTGTGACACACAGTTTGAAAATCACTGAGCTACTGGAGAAAAAAATGAAAAAAAATCAAAGAAAAAAACCACCCTGGAGCTAGTGAAAGAAGTTGTCTTTTCATAATCATTTCCTTTGGGGGCACACTTGCAGCCATTTGGAAAAATTAACAGACAGAAAGGAGCAGGGCAAAATGATGATAAATAATGGAACTGGACGTGAAATCAAACCTGTGGCCACTTGGGAAATGTCAGTGACTGCATCACCACTTAAACAGTTGCCAGCTTGGGCTGCTGTTTCACAATCTCAAGATTGTTTGTTTGAAGGTCTGGACACGTCTGCAAAGCCACCGTGGAGTGTTATGCAGGCCCTCGATAGGACTGCCTGAATTTAGCAGCAATCCTGGGAGATAGTAGCAGAGGTATGTTTCCCCTTTCCCTTCTGGTGTTTTAGAATGCTTGCATAAACCTACAGGTCAATCATTAGCCATATTAAGAAACAGGATAGATGTTCCGTGACTTCACTTTGAAAAGTCTCCAATGTTAACCTATTTTCTTATAAAATCTGCTTTGGGCTGCTGTATGAAATGGTTTATTTCCAGAAGTAATTCTAGAACCACAGAAAAGTTTAAGAGAAAACAACAAAGCAACACAACGCATAACACTTTCAGGAAGGACATTCTTCCAACTGCCCTTGCCTCATTTTTTTTTTTCTAAAATATAGAATTTAAGACTGAGAAAGGAAGAAAATTTTTGGACTATTCTAGATGCACCGAGTAAATGATTTATGAAATTTAACACACCCTAGAATGAGATTCCAGCGATGTGTATCCTATTCTGATTCTGCCTCTGAAATTAGCTTTGTAATCTTAGGCTTCCCTGGTGGCTCAGATGGTAAAGAGCCTCCTTGCAATGCAGGAGAAAGAAAGTGAAAGTTGCTCAGTCGTGTCTGACTCTTTGTGACAGTCCATGGACTATACGGTCCATGGGATCCTCCAGTCAGAATACTGGAGTGAGTAGCCGTTCCCTTCTCTAGGGGATCTTCCCAACCCAGGATTTGAACCCAGATCTCCCTCCTTAGCAGATTCTTTACCTGCTAAGCCCCCAGGGAAGCCCCGGGTTCAATACCTGGGTCGGGAAGATCCCCTGGAGAAGGAGATGGCAATCCATTCCAGTATTCTTGCCTGGAAAATCCCATGGATGGAAAAGTATGGCAGGCTACAGTCCAAGGGGTCGCAAAGAGTCGGACAAGACTGAGTGACTAACATACACAGAATCTTAGGCAAATAAATTGATCTGTTAACATACACAAAATATTTAGCATAGTGCCCCCAATAATTAGTAGGGGCTACATAAATATTCCTTGAAAATGTTGGATTTCAAGCTCTTGAAATCCTAAAGTGATACAGTACATAATAATGTTTAACTGAATATACCAACTGCTATTGTATCATGCTTCAACATTATATGCAGATAAAGAAAACAGATACTTAACAGCTTTTTCCATAATATAAGCCCCTAGTTGTGAGTGGAATGAAGTGAGTTTCAGTTATTCATAATGAATCCTTGTGATGTATACTAAAACAGCCTTGGCTTCATTGTATGAACAAGTTTTACTGAATAAACAGTGCAGTTCAATGTGGCAGAAGAATGATTCTTACTAAAGGAATAAAACAAAAATAGGCTCTCTGTCCAAACCTAATAGCCATATTACAACCATAAAACCAAACTGGGGTAGCAGAAAGTACTTTAAATTACTCTGTTTTCCATTTTTTAAAACATGATTTTGAAGCTAAAAGGAGTTGTTTTGTCTGCTGTAATCAGCTTTGATAAAGTCCTATGAGAGATGATTCTCTTTTGCAGGGCAATCTTAGAAATAAAAAACTTGGGACTTCCTTGTTGGTCCAGTAGTTAAGAATCCACCCTCCAATGAAGGGACATGGGTTCAACCCTTGGTCAGGGAACTAAGATCCCACAGGCCAAAACTAAGACCCAACACAGCCAAAAAAAAAAAAAGAAAAGAAATAAAAAATTTTCTGGAAACTTGGGGTGCAATTCGGATTTCTGGAGACACTGAGCTACCATTTCTCAACACACTGCTTGCAGAAAAACACCACCAACATTTTGTTATCACAATCTTTTAAACACACTTATGATGTTAACTTGGGCTTCCCAGTGATATGAGTGTTAAAGAACCTGCTTGCCAGTGCAGGAAACGTAAGAGATGAGGTCCCTAGAGAAGCTCATGGCAACTCAGTCCAGTATTCTTGCCTGGAGAATCCCACGGAGAGAGGAGCCTGGTGGGCTATAGTCCATAGGGTCACAAAGAGTCTAACATGACCGCAGTGACTTAGCATCCACATACAAGATGTTAACTTAGTGACAAATGCTGGATGTGTTTCTTTAGTTTGTGAGGATGAAACCAACCAAACTAAAATAAAATGTTACTAAGGTAGTAAAAATTAAGGTATTTTTAAGATAACCCTGCCATTCATTTAGGGAGCACTCAAATCAATTATATGCAGTGACCAAAATCTTAGACCAACTGTGTGTTTTATTAGGTTGCTGCTAAGTCACTTCAGTTGTGTCCGACTCTGTATGACCCCCATAGACGGTAGCCCACCAGGCTCCTCTGTCCCTGGGATTCTCCAGGCAAGGATAATGGAGAGGGTTGCCATTTCCTTCTCCAATGCATGCATGCATGCTAAGTTGTTTCAGTTGTGTCCGACTCTGTGCGACCCCATAGACAGCAGCCCACCAGGCTCCCCCGTCCCTGGGATTCTCCAGGCAAGAACACTGGAGTGGGTTGCCATTTCCTTCTCCAACACGTGAAAGTGAACAGTCAAAGTGAAGTCGCTGAGTCGTGGAGTCACTCTGACTCCTAGCGACCCCATGGACTGCAGCCTACAAAGCTCCACCATCCATGGGATTTTCCAGGCAAGAATACTGGGGTGGGGTGCCATTGCCTTCTCTGAGGCAAGAATACTGGAGTGGATAATTGCAGTTTCAGACCATGAATTTTAAATTATTATAACTAGGCTCAAATATATCTTTATTAATCAAAGTAGGAACCATTACAATCAGCACATTATTGCCAACAAGAAATAAGTTTGTTTATTCCTGAAGCATAAAAATCTGTGCTTTGGGATTTGATGAACTCAAAAGCATCAATTCTTTGACACTCAGCCTTCTTAATGGTCCAAATATCACATTGGTACATGACTCCTGGAAAATGCATAGCTTGGACTATACGGACCTTTGTAGGCAAGTGATGTCTTTCTTTTTTAATATGCTGTCTAGGTTTGTCATATCTTTCCTTCCAAGAAGCAAGCATCTTTTAAATTTCATGGCTGCAGTCACTGTTGGCAGTGATCTTTCATTATTAGTATATAGGAATGCAAGAGATTTCTGTGTATTAATTTTGTAACTTGCATCTTTACCAAATTCATTGATGAGCTCTGGTTTTCTGGGAGCATCATTAGGATTTTCTATGTATAGTATCATGTCTTGGAGTCCATGAAAATAAAATCTGTCACTGTTCCCATTTTTTCCTCATCTATCTGCCATGAAGTGATGGGACCAGATGTCATGATCCTGGTTTTTCTGAATGTTGAGTTTCAAGCCAGCTTTTTCACTCTCCTCTTTCACCTTCATCAAGAGGTTCTTTAGTTCCTCTTCATTCTCTGCCATTTGAGTGGTATCGTACTGCATATCCGAGGCTGTTGATATTTCTCCCAGCAATTTTGACTCCAGCTTGTGGTTCATCGAGCCCAGTATTTCACATGTATGCACACTTGCCCTTATTTATGTTATACATACATAACCTTTCAAAGGTGATCCTCATTATTCATGGATTCTGTATTTGTGAAGTTGCCAACTCATTAAAATTATTTTAATTCCAAAATAAATAACTGCAGTGCTTTTGCAGTTACTCATAGATGTATGCAGAACATTGAAAAGTCTGAGTCACCAGGTACATGTTCCTGGTTAAGGCTGAATACAGTGTGGCCCTGCTTTATTCCAAGTCTCATACTGTACAAGTGTCCTTTGCTCAGTCTTCTGGGATGTAGTTTGGCATCTTTTTACCTCCTTCTTTTCTGGTAATCTCTCTTTTTAAACAGTCCACAAGCATGGAGGTGCAGAGCTATCTAGTGCCCTAAACCTGAGGAGGCTATGGTGTGCCTTATGGGGAAAATACATGTGTTGGGTAAGCTTCACTCAGGGGCTGTCAGACGTGGCTGTGAGTTTGATATTAATGAATTAGCAGTATAGTAAAGAAGGTGTATTCAAACATGAACACACATAAAAAAAGATTGTACTTTGGTTGGTTGATGAAATGAGACCAAAATGTGACCAGAGGCTTGAAGAACTATATTTACTGCTAGGAACAGTGGTCTAGTACTCACTAATTCAGTGTTTGCAGCAACCTTGTAGAACATAATTATGGCAAATAATGAGAATATATTTATCTTGTTTTATAAATGAAATGAATATAAAATCTGAAAAATTATATGTATGTGTGCATACATATGTACATAAATATGNGATGTCATGATACTATGCATAGAAAATGCTAATGATGTTGCCAGAAAACCAGAGCTCATCAATGAATTTGGTAAAGTTGCAGGCTACAAAATTAAAACACAGAAATCTCTTGCATTCCTATACACTAATAGTGAAAGATAAGAAAGAGAAATTAAGGAAACAATCTCATTTACCATCAAATTAAAAAGAATAACATATCTAGAAACAAAAGTACCCAAGGAGGCAAAAGATTTATACTTCAAAAACTATAAGATACTGATGAAAGAAATAAAAGATGACACAAACAGATGGAGAGATACACCATGCTTCTAGATTGGAAGAATCAATGTTGTCAAAATGACCATACCACCCAAAGTAATCTACAGATTCAATACAATCCCTATGGAACTGTAACATTTTTCACAGAATTAGAAGAAGAGAATTTATGATTTATATGGAAACATGAAATACTCCAAACAGCCAGAGCAATCTTGAGAAAGAAAAATGGAGCTGGAGGAATCAGGCTCCCTGACATCAGACTATACTACAAAGCTACAGTCATCAAAATAGGTTGGTATTGGCACAGAAACAGAAATATAGATCATTGGAATAGGATAGAAAGTGGAGACAAACCCACACAACTGTGGTCACCTAATCTATGACAAAAGAGGCAAGAACATACAATGGAAAAAAGACTGTCTCTTCTATAGGTGGCGCTAGGAAAACTGGACAGCTACGTGTAAAATAATGAAATCAGAATACTCCCTAATACCATACACAAAAATCAACTCAAAATGGATCAAAGACCTAGATGTAAGGCTGGACAGAATAAAACTCTTAAAGGTAAACACAGGCAGAACCTCTCTGAAATAAATCACAGTAAGATCTTTTTTGATCCACCACCTAGAGCAATGAAAATAGAAACAAAAATAAACAAATGGAAGCTAATTAAACTTTGGAGCTTTCACACAGCAAAGGCAACCATAAACAAAACAAAAAGGCAATCCACAGAAAGGGAGAAAATATTGCAAATGAAGTGACTGACAATGGATTAATCTCCAATATATACAAGCAGCTCACACAGCTCAATGTAAAAGAAAACAAACAACCCAACTTCAAAATGGCAAAATATCTAAATAGATATTTCTTAAAAAAAGACATGCAGATGGTCAAGAGGCACATGAAAAGATGCTCAACGGTGCTCATTATTTTTTTGAAAACGCAAATCTAAACTACAATAAGGTACCACCTCACACCAGTCAGAACAGCCATTATCTAAAGGTCTACAAACAATAAATGCTAGCGAAGGTGTGGAGAAAAGGAAACCTTCCCACACTGTTAGTGGGAATGTAAATTGGTACAGCCACTTGGAGAACAGTGTGGAGGTTCCTTTAAAATCTAAAACTAGGGCTACCATATGGTTGCAAATGTATCTGAAAAAAACACATATTCAAAGAGATGTGTGCACCCCAATGTTCATTACAGCACTACTTACAAAAGCCAGGACACGAAAGCAACCTAAATGCCCATCAATAGACGAATGGATTAAGGAGATGTGGTGTGTGTACATATGTATACACAATGGAATACTACTCAGCCATAAAAAGAATGAAATAATGCCATTTGTGGTGAAGNCGACAAAGACAAATATCATATATTACCACTTATATGTGGACTCTAAAATAAATGGTACAAATGAACATAATTACAAAATAGAAACAGAGTCACAGATACAGAAAACAACAACAAAAAAATTCATGGATACCAGGAGGAATGGGAAATGTTAGCTGCTCAGTCAGATCTGATTCTTTGCGACCCCATGGACTGTACCCCACCATGCTCCTCTGTCTATGAAATTCTCCAGGCAAGAATATTGGAGTGGGTTGACATTCCCTTCTCTAGGGGATCTTCCTGACCCAGGGATCGAACCCTGGGTCGAAATATCTACAGGCAGATTTTTTTACCATCTGAGCCACCAGGGAAGTCCAGAAGAATGGGGAGCAGGGATAAATTGGGAGACAGATTGACATATGCATGCTACGATAGACAGCCACCAAAAAGGTAACCAACAAACAGAAACCAACAAATAGGTAACCAAAAAGACATTCTGTACAGCACAGAGAACTCAATTCAGTACTCTGTAGTGACCTATCGGGAAAGAAATCTAAAAAAGAGTAGATATATGTATAACTGATTCACTCAGCTGTATAGCAGAAACTAACATAACATCAGAAATCAACTGTACTTAAAGCTGCATAAATAAAGTTTTAAAAAATAAATGATGCATAAGCATCTGGAGATTACCAATTAGTTTTCTAACAATGCACAAAAATAAAATTATCACATATGTTGGTATACATCAGAGAAAGCTAATTGCAGTGATTTTGATTAAACAGTAAGTCAAATGCTCATGTATCACTTATACTTGTCCAGCAATAACTTTTAAAGTCACTGCAGAGTTGCACTTCCCTTCAGTGTAAAAACCTTTGAGAACTGGTTTCTGCCTATACCAATTCAAGATAAATGTTTCATTCAGGAGCATGTACCACTATTATCATTCCCCTCTTCTGAACTATCCCTCACTCTGGTTTCCCTTACAATAGCTTCTCTCATGTTCTTTCCACCTGTCTGACTACTAACATCTGTTGGGGATTCTCCTGTTCATCCTGTAACTGTATTCGCCTCCAGAATTCTACCCTAGAATCTATTTTCTTATCTTCCTAGGTGATCACATGCACTAAATAATCACTTGGCCTGTGATGTGCAATCCTGCATCTCAGCTCCTCTCCCACATCTACTGCATACAGGACAACTGCTTAGTGGGAATATTCACCTGTGTGTCCACCTAAGGTGATTATACCACCCATTCAAAACTTTGCCAAGATTTATCTTCTCTATCTCAGTGACTCACCCAGCCATTGAAACCTGAAATCTGGACACCATCCATCGCCTTTATGTTCATTTGGTCAGCAAGTGATTTGTGTTCTATGTTATTAATATCCCTCAAATATATGCTGTCTCCAGCACTGTGACTATCCCCCCACAACCTGTTACAGGCCTCCTTGCCTCTCTAACATTGTAACCAAACAATCTTCAAAGTGGCCTCCTGACTCCAAATCTGGGCAGGCTCTACTCAGGTGGTCCCTAGGCTGTCAGTGTACCCTCTCTTAAATCTTTAAGCCTCTGCTCCGCCAAATTCAAGGCAAAGCCCAAGGTCCTCAGCCAGGTTTGCAGATGCAGTGATGGGTGGCTGTGGGAGAAGCTTTATAACAGTCTGTTTTTTCACCAGGGTATGTTGTGGTTCAGTTGCTAAAACATGTCTGACTCTTCGCGAACCCATGAACTGCTACCTCCTGGAGTTTGCTCAAACTCATGCCCGTTGAGTGGGTGATGCCATCCAACTGTCTCATCCTCTGTTGCCTCCTTCTCCTCCTGCCCGCAATCTTTATGGTCTTTACTCTGCGTTCATTATGGTCCAACTCTCACATCTGCACATGACTGCTGGAAAAACCATAGCTTAGACTATAGGGACCTTTGTTGGTAAGTGATGTCTCAGTTTTCTAATACGATGTCTCAGTTCAGTTTAGCCAGTCATATCTGACTCTTTGCAACCCCATGTACTGCAGTATGCCAGGCCTCCCTGTCCATCACCAGCTCCCAGAGCCTACTCAAACTCATGTCCATCAAGTTGGTGATGCCATCCAACCATCTCATCTTCTGTCGTCCCCTTCTCCTCTCACCTTCAGTCTTTCCCAGCATCAGGGTCTTTTCCAATGAGTCAGTTCTTCGCATCATGTGGCTAAAGTATTGGAGCTTCAGCTTAAGCATCAGTCCTTCCAATGGATATTCAGGACTGATTTCCTTTAGGATGGGCTGGTTGGATCTCCTTGCAGTCCAAGGGACTCTCAAGAGTCTTCTCCACCACCACAGTCCAAAAGCATCAATTCTTCGGTGTTCGCTCAGTTTTTGGTTTCTTTTTTATGGTCCAACTCTCACATCCATACATGACTATTGCAAAAACTACAGCTCTGACTAGACAGACCTTTGTTGGCAAAGTAATGTCTCTGCTTTTTAATATGCTGTCTACGTTCGTCATAGCCAAGCATCATTTGATTTCATGGCTGCAGTCAAAATCAGCAGTGATTTTGAAGCCCAAGAAAATGAAGTCTGTCACTGTTTCCATTGTTTCCCCATCTATTTGCCATGAGGTGATGGGACCAGATGCCATGATCTTCTTTTTTTGAATGTTGAGTTTTAAGCCAGCTTTTTCACTCTCCTCTTTCACTTTCATCAATAGGCTCTTCATTTCCTCTTTGCTTTCTGCCATAAGGGTGGTGTCATCTGCACATTGGATGTTACTGACATTTCTCCCAGTAATCTTGATTCCAGCTTCTGCTTCAGCCACCCCAGTATTTCACATGATGTATTCTGCATATAAGTTAAATAAGCAGGGCGACAACATAACAGCCTTGACATACTCCTTTCCCAATCTGGAACCAGTCCATTTTTCCATGTCTGGCGGATGTCTAGGTTTGTCATAATTAATTATACTTTTTTTCCCCAGAAGCAAGAGTATTTTAATTTTGTGGCTGCAGTCACCATCTGCAGTGATTTTGGAGCTCAGGAAAAAAAAAACTTGTCACTCTTTCCATTTTTTCCCCATCTATTTGCCATGAAGTAGATGGAATTGAATGCCATGATCTTGGTTTTTGAATGTTGATGAAGTGAGATTATCATTAGAGCAACAGGTAACTGAACAGGAAGATTGTGGAGGTTCAGCAGAAGACAGAAACAAATCTCAGAAGCTGGGAAAACTAACTTTGCAAGGGAAATATTATAGCACTGCTGAGAAGCGAATTCCAGCAGCAGGTCTCTGGCATGACAGGTGACAGCAGTCAGTGTTGTATAAGGACAGCCACCCTGTCAAGAAACAAATGTTGAGCTACCATGGTGTGAATATAGGTTTAATGAGGGTTGTTGGGCTTTTGTCTGGTGAGCAGGATGGTGTATACTACACTCCAGGCATTTTTCTAGGTGTAGGAACACAGCAAGAAGCAGAGCAAAGTGCTCTCTTAATGGACCTTACACTGTTTGGGGACAAATAAATGACACTATCTCAGAGAATGGTTAAATGTCCCAAGGAATATAAAACTGGTGGGGGTGTGCTCAGAACAGTATTTGTGTAATAAATAATTGAATATTATTTATTCACGCTACAGTCTCAGTTCTCTAAGGGATGGCACTTAGCTGGCACCATTACAATAAATATCTGCTTTATGGCAGCAGGACTCAACTCTCTAAATATGTCTATTTCAGAGCGAGGTAAGGGATATTTCCAAAGAGGTGTTCCCAACCCAGGGATCGAGGTGTTTAAGTAAAGGGATGTTTCCAAAGGCCATGAAGTTTTGTCTTGAGTAGAACTGGAAAGATGGGGAGTGCAAGTCGGGGTGGATCAATGGAAAATTGGACCAGATGGGCTCAGAGCCTCTTAGAGTATGGTTAAGAGAGGTCTCTATTATACTGTGAGAGCTAATGCAATTAAAATGTTTGGTTAGCACTGGATATAGGCTCTTGGATTGTCTGAGAGAGACTTTAGCTTTAGAAAATGAAGCACATTGAAAAGCCTTTGCTGCTGAATATACCCATGTAAAGTAACCTGAGCATACAGGTTAATGTAAGAAAATGGTTTTATTACTGAAGAAGGCCTAATTATAAACAAAGATTTGGCATATATAATGGAACACATTTTTAGTATATAGATTTAATTTTAGAATTTTTGTCCTGATAACTAGAAAAAATATGGGATCCAAAATTGGCCATATTCTTAGAGAAGTGTATTTTGAAATTCATTTTTTCACTATATGTCATTGAACACAGGCTCATGAGCAATCGTGTTTAAAGCTAGACTTTTGTTTTCTTCCACATTTTAGATACATTTGATCTACATAAGTTTTTCCTAAGGATTTGCTGTTGTCATCATCATCTGTCTTCCACCAAGACACAAGCATTTTCTTATTCACTGCTGTGACTCAGTACCCCAAAGAATGTTTGGGCAAATAGCTGTTCAAAAATTTTTAAAAATCATAGAACACGTGAAGAGAACCAGAGAAGAAATAAAAGGCTAATTGAAGGTGCTTGACGAACAGACATGAAGAAAAGATTCACATAATTAGGACTGAAAGTGAAAGTCACTCAGTCACATCTGACTCTGTGACCCCATGGGACTGTATAGTCCATGGGATTCTCCAGGCCAGAATACTGAAGTGGGCAGCCGTTCTCTTCTCCAGAGGATCTTCCCAACCCAAGGATCGAACCCAGGTCTCCCTCATTGCAGGCGGATTCTTTACCAGCTGAGCCACTAGGGAAGCCCGAAAGTAAAAGTGAAAGTTGCTCAGTCATGTCCGACTCAATGAGGGTTAACCTAATGGTAATAAGGTGAAGCATTTCATACCTATAAGGATTAAAAGGTATTAGCTTTACAAGAGTCATTGTTTCTTTGATCATGAAGTCATGGAGAAGCAGAATTACTAACACCTGAATTTCATAATAAAGGGGATACAATACAGAAGACCAGTAAAACATGAATAGATACCTATCCATTTAGTCTGAAGGGATATGGTCTCCCACCCAAGTGAACTACTGGGCAAAATCTGAGGGTCTCACACAACCTTGGAATCATCATAATGATTTTGAAAGATTAGATATGGCTGATCATGTATGATTTATATGCAAAATTTCTTAATTCTACCTGGGCCGCAAAAACACAATTTTGCTCTTCATTCAAAAAGATGGAGTCAAAAGAAAAATACAGCACTTGGTCTACAAAATACAGATTCAGAATATTGTATAATATAATCCCATATAATGTGAACAACTATATGAATCACATACTCATTCATGTTTTACTTGTGAAATCTAGCAAATTGTTTGACTTCTTTTTTAATGAGTTATAGAGTTAAGGACTCCTTTTTACCGATAAGCAAAAAAGAATATTCCATAAAATTACAGGCTCTTGATCCTAAAGGCCCACTGGATGAAAAACTAAGATTCACCTTCCTTCACCATTAAGGGTGGAGTGAGCTGACAGAATCCTCTAACATGTGACTACAGAACATGGATTTCAGTCAAGGACTATTTAGGAATCAGTGAGAAGACTTTCTATTCTCAGCTATGAGGTCCTGAGAATATGAAAATGACAACCACTCTGATATATGATGGACCAAACTTCTGTTTCTAAGATCACAATTAATTTAAATGATTAAATGGTATTGTCTCATTTTAAAAAGAGCTGTGCTTAATGTTTCATCAAATTCCAGTATAACTCATTCCCTGGGTTATCATCATTACAGACACCTGTACATGAACAACCTATAAAATGACAGAAGATGAAGCCAGTCTTCAGAGCACTGCTCGGCTTCAGCCTCAGGCCCCATCAGTCTCTGGAGAATTCCTGAACTAGGAGAGCCTCCCAGAGCACAGCTTCATACAGATCTGATCTTCAGAAGATATGCCATATTCCAAACCAGAAATGTGTGGAGTAGTGAGTCCTTTGATATAATCATGTTTCAAGGATTTCAAACAGCAATAGATTAATAGATTTCTCCTAATAAATTTTTTTTGTTCTTTCAATATTGCTTGAAATTTTCCACTGCTGCTTATTTCATAGGAATATAGGAAGAATCAAGAATATAATATTTATAAAGCTTTTATGGTCCTTGGGGAAAACATGTTAAATATCCAGGAGCATTTATACATCCTATAAATATAGAATATAATGTTTTAAAGATCAGAGAATCGTCAATGTACTTTATTTTGTAGCACAATGTTTTGATAAAGCAAATACCAAGTTGAACTGAAGTTGTACGTGTAGATAAAACTTTAAAGAATATCTAACTTTCTATTACAAAAAGCATAAAAATTGTAATGCCTTTATAAGTATATGCCATTTTAACTAATAACTACTGTATTTACTGTCATTAAAAAACAGTAATAATGAATATTGTCCACAAAACAGCCTGTTTAGCTAATTGCTCGTATGTCACAACTGTGTGATTTATGATACAACATCATTTATTTTTCTGTGATGTTAAAATAATCCCCTTTAAACCAATGCCTATTTTTCAAAATGCTTTCTACCTTTCTGCTGAGCAGGGAGGGAAGTGCAGCATATTTTCAGAATTTACCTTGAATAATAAATTGTTCCATGTTTTCTTTGAAAGGCTGGATGTGCTCTTTTGACGACACTTGGTAAACTTTCCCTGCTTCAACTTCACAGGCTGAAATTAAAGAGAAACAGTGTTCAGAATGTCACACTGCTAATGGTGCATTGAAACAATTACAAATTGTTTTAGGAAATCCTGTTAACCATGATAACTGACAAATGTCAGCATCTAACGCTGTCAAAAGAAGCCTAGCATCAAGGCTTCACTTTAGGGGATTATAAAAAGAAATTAAAATATTATAGTTGATGTACAACATTATGTTAGTTTCAGGTATACAACAGTGATTCAACATTTAAATACATTATGGAATGAATGCAATGGTGAGCCTAGTAACTATCTGTGACCATACAAAGCTATTACAATATTACTGAGTATATTCCTCATGCTGTATATTAAACCCCATTCAGTTCACTTCACTCGTGTCCAGCTCTTTGTGACCCCATGAATCACAGCACGCCAGGCCTCCCTGTTTATCACCAACTCCCGGGGTCTACTCATGTCCATCGAGTCGGTGATGCCATCCAGCCATCTCATCCTCTGTCCTCCCCTTCTCTTCCTGCCCCCAATACCTCCAAGCATCAGGGGCTTTTCCAATGAGTCAACTCTTCGCATGAAGTGGCCAAAGTATTGGAGTTTCAGCTTCAGCATCAGTCCTTCCAATGAACACCCAGGACTGATCTCCTTTAGAATGGACTGGTTGGATCTCCTTGCAGTCCAAGGGACCCACAAGAGGCTTCTCCAGCACCACAGTTCAAAAGCATCAATTCTTTGGTGCTCAGCTTTCTTCACAGTCCAACTCTCACATCCATACATGACCACTGGAAAAACCATAGCCTTGACTAGATGGACCTTTGTTGGCAAAGTAATGTCTCTGTGTTTTTTGTTTTTTAAATGGGTTCTTTTTTTTAAAATATAAATTTATTTATTTTAATTGGAGTTTAATTACTTTACAATATTGTATTGGTTTTGCCATACATCAACATGAATCTGCCACAGGTATACACATGTTCCCCATCCTGAACCCCCCTCCCTCCTCCCTCCCCATACCATCCCTCTGGGTCATCCCAGTGCACCAGCCCCAAGCATCCAGTATCATGCATCAAACCTGGACTGGCGATTCATTTCATACATGATATTATACATGTTTCAATGCCAAATCATCCCACCCTTTCCCTCTCCCACAGAGTCCAAAAGCCTGTTCTATACATCTGTGTCTCTTTTGCTGTCTTGAATGTCTCTGCTTTTGAATATGCTATCTAGGTTGGTCATGACTTTCCTTCCAAGGAGTAAGTGTCTTTTAATTTCATGGCTGTAGTCACCATCTGCAGTGATTTTGGAGCCCCAAAAAATAAAGTCTGACACTGTTTCCCCATCTATTTCTCATGAACATCACACTGGTTCCAAATAGGAAAAGGAGTACGTCAACGTTGTATATTGTCATTCTGCTTATTTAACTTATATGCAGAGTACACCAGGAGAAATGCTGGGCTGGAAGAAGCACAAGCTGGAATCAAGATAACCTCAGATATGCAGATGGCACCACCCTTATGGCAGAAAGTGAAGAGGAACTAAAACGCCTCTTGATGAAAGTGAAAGAGGAGAGTGAAAAAGTTGGCTTAAACCTCAACATTAAACCCCATTACTTATTTTATATTAAATACAAGATTACACCTCTTATCCACACTGCCTTTTTCAACCATCCCTGAACCCCTACCCCAGCAACCACAAGCTTATTCTCTGTATCAAAGTATCTTTTCTGTTTTGTTTGATCATTTGTTTTGCTTTTTGGTTTCCACACATAACTGACAGTCATACGACATTGTCTTTCTTGTCTGACATATTCCACTTAGCATAATACCCTCCAGGTCCATTTGTGCTGCTGCAAGTAGGAATCTTTCCTTTTTCCATGGCTGAATAACATTCCACTGTGTGTGTAGGTGAAACGTGTGTATGTGTATATGTATGTATGTATATGTGTGTAGATATATATACATAAATATATATATAAAACAGATATACACACATATGTATATGTAAACATGTCTTCTTAATTCATTCATCTATTAGTGGATACTTAGGTTGCTTCCAAATCTTGGCTATTTATAAACTAGGCTTCAACAAACATAGGGTGTATACATCATTTTCAATTAACATTTTTACTGGTATAAATACCCAGAACTGGAATTCAGAACTTGTTCCGAATAGGGAAAGGAGTACGTCAAGGCTATATGTTGTCACCCTGATTATTTAACTTATATGCAGAGTACATCATGAGAAACCCTGGGCTGGAGGAAGCACAAGTTGGAATCAAGACTGCCTGAAGAAACATCAATAACCTCAGATATGCAGATGACACCACCCTTATGCCAGAAAGTGAAGAACTAAAGAGCCTCCTGATAAAAGTAAAAGAAGAGAATGAAAAAGTTGGCTTTAAAACTCAACATTCAGAAAACTAAGATCATGGCATCTGGTCCCATCACTTCATGGCAAATAGATGGGGAAACAGTGGAAACAGTGACAGACTATATTTTGGGGGGGCTCCAAAATCACTGCAGATGGTGACTACAGTCATGAAATTAAAAGATGCTTGCTCCTTGGAAGAAAAGTTATGACCAACCCAGACAGCATATTAAAAAGCAGAAACATTACCTTGCCAACAAAGGTCCGTCTAGTCAAAGCTATGGTTTTTCCACTAGTCGTGTATGGATGTGAGAGTCAGACTATAAAGAAAGCTGAGCACCGAAGAATTGATGCTTTTGAACTGTGGTGTTGGAGAAGACTCTTGAGAGTCCCTTGGACTGCAAGGAGATCCAACCATTAAATTCTAAAGGAAATCAGTCTGAATATTCATTGGAAGTACTAATGTTGAAGCTGAAACTCCAATACTTTGGCCACCTGATGCAAAATTCGACTCATTTGAAAAGACCCTGATGCTGGGAAAGATTGAAGGCGAGAGGAGAAGAGGAGGACAGAGGATGAGATGGTTGGATGGCATCATCGACTCAATGGACATGAGTTTGAGTAAACTCCAGGAGTTGGTGATGGACAGGGAGACCTCGGGTGCTGCAGTCCTTGGGGTCACAAAGAGTCAGACACAACTCAGCAACTGAACTGGACTGATGATATTTTTCTGTTTTCAATTTCTTGAGGAATCGTCATACTGTTCTCTATAGTAGTTGCTTGAATGTACATGCCCAGCAACAGTGAATGAGGGTTCCCTTTCCTCCACATTCTTCTCGCCAATAGTTATTTCTTGTCTTTTTGATAATGGTCATTCTAAGAGAAGTTAGGTGATAGTGCATTGGTTTTGTGTTTTCCTGATAGTTAGTGATGTTAAGAACCTTTGTCATGTGCTTATTGGCTATCTTTTTGTCCTTTGGAGAAATGACTGTTCAGGTCCTCTGTAGTTTTTAATTGGATTGTTTGTTCTTTTTAATATTAGGTTATAAGATTTCTTGATATAATTTGAATATTAAGCTTTTATCCAGTATATTATTCACAAAATATCTTCTCATATACAGCAGGCTGCCTTTTCATTTTGATGGTTTCTTTGGTTGTACAAATGCTTTTTTGTTTGACATAGTCTGATTTATTTTTGCTTTTCTTACCCTTGCCTGAGGAAACATATCTAAAAAAATGTCCCTAGGACCTAAGACGAAAAAGAATATACTGCCTATATTTTGCTATATGTATTTTGTGGTTTCAGGTCTTACACTTGACTCTTTAACCATTTTATCTCTGAATATGTTGTAAGAAAATAGTCCAGTATCATTGTTTTGCATGTGGCTGTCCAGTTTCCCCAAAAGCATTTATTGAAGGGGCTGTCTTTCCCTCACCACATATTATTGATTTCTCTGACATATATTAATTGACCATGTAAGTGTGAATTTATTTCTGGACTTTCTATTTTGTTCCAGTGATACATGAGTCTGTTTTCCTGCCAGTACCAATCATGTTTTGATTACTGTATCTTTGTAGTGTAGCCTGAAGTCAGGGAATGTGATAGCTTCAGCTTTTTCCTCTCTCAAGATTGCTTTGGCGTTTGGGTCATTTGTGGTTCCATACAAATTTTAGAATTTATTCCAATTTTGTGAAAAATTCCACTGGTATTTTGTTAGTGACTATGTAGATTACCTTGGGAAGTATGGACATTTTAGCAACATTAATTCTTCCAATCCACAGGCATGGTATGTCTTTCCATTTACTTGTCTTGTCCTCAACTTCCTTCATCAACATCTTAGAGTTTTCAGGTCTTTCCCCTACTTGGTTAAATTTATTCCCAGGTATATTTTTCTTAATACAATTGTAAATGGATCATTTTCTTAATTTTTCTTTCACATAATCATTATCAGTGTATGGAAATGCTGCAGATTTCTCTGTACAGTAAGTCCCCTATATACAAACAAGCTCTATCTGAGAGCACGTTCATAAGTCCAATTTGGTCATAAGTCCAGCAAAGATGGTCTACGTACCCAACTAACACAGTCGGCTATTTACTGCTGTTTTACACTTGTGTTCAGACATCCTGGGCTTGAAATAAAGATACTCTACTATTGTACTCTTTACAACACTGTAAAGCACACAAAAGCACAATCATTGTAGAGAATGCACACGAGTGACAACGTATGCCAGACACACAAACTACCTTATGTGCCTGGATATGTGAACAACAATGTTCGCATCCTTGAAAGTTTGCAATCTGAAGGTTCATATTAATATGTGGGGGACTACTCTATTAAATTTTGTACCCTTTAACTTTACTAAATTCATTTATTAGTTATGGTAGTTTTTTGGCAGTGTCTTTAGAAATTTTTATATATAGTATCATGTCATCTGTAAACAGTGACAGTTTTACTTCTCCCATTCCAATTTGGATTCCTTTTCTTTCTTTTCCTTGTCTGATTGCTGTGGCTAGGACTTCCAAAACTGTGGTGAATAAAAATGGCAAGATGGACATCCTTGCCTTGCTCCTGACCTTAGAGAAAATGCTTCTTGCTTTTTACCAGTGAGTATGTTTTCTGTGGGCTTATCCTACAGAGATTTTGTTATGTTGAGGTATATTCCCTCTATACCCACTTTGTGGAGAGTTCTTATTGTAAATAGAAGTTGAATTCTGTCAAAAGCTTTTCCTACATCTGTTAAAATGATCATATGATCGTTATTCTTCAGTTTGTTAACTGAGGAGGATTTTCAGAGTCTACATGCCAAGGCTTTCATCCTAGTCATTTTGAAAAGTAATCTCCAGGTACAAGACACAAAAAAGATTAAAACAGTGATTCTAATGTACATTATTGTGTGAAGGAGGGAGGAGAAAGAAGGATGCTGACTGGGTTCATAGCTTTGGAGGCTTTGGGATGAAGCACACAGGAAGAAGAGTATTTTTCAGAGAAAAGAAAATTAATTTGCTTTTGAACTCACTGAGTTTTAAGATGCCAGTGGAACATCCATGTGTAGCTGCCAGCAAGCGGCTGGGTGTATAAGTCTGCAGATCAGAGCAGTACAGGAAAACTCTGAATAAGACCACTTGAGAAAAAGTGTCTAGTGAGAAGAAGAGCAAGCCAAGGTTGAACACCTGAGCAATGCCAACTGTAATGAAGAAGCAGAGGAAGAGAAGGCTAAGAAGACAGAAGATTTAGAAGGAAATGTCAGATATTATAAGGAGAACCAGGAGTGAGTGGGACCAGTGAGTTCCAATGAGAGGAATTCTCAGTATTTTTGGTCACTCTCCATACAGAAGTGATGCACTTCCATGGACAAATCAAGTACACAGGCTACAAAAATTTAAGAGGTAAAAGCAACAAAAAGGTAAAATGTAACAGCTGTAACTTTCAAAAAGACAGTCAGCTTTTCTGTGCCTGAGGCTTTTTATCTGTAATACACAGTGATAGAACCTGCTTCTTGGGGTTTTTACAAGGAATGTCAGTTAATGCATGCAGAGCACTTAGAACGGAGCCTGGTACATGTTAAGGCCCATGTAAGTTTTCACCACCATTAATGCTAATATCTTTAGTTTTATCAGCAACAGTAGCAGAGCAGGATGGCCTGGAGGCTAACAGCATGGGTTCTGGAGATTGGGTTTACAGCTTACATACAAGCTGTGAGTCTTTGGCCAGGCATGCACCCCCTCTGTGCCTCAGTTTCTTCATCTGTAACATGCGATTAATAATAGTGTCTACTTTGCTATGAAGATGAAAGGGTTTTACATAGGTTAAATATGCAGAAGACTACTGGCTACACAATAAGAGGATTATCAGATTTGCTACAATTACCACCACCACCAGAGGGACAGCTTCTAACACACAACAACAACACAGAACTCTCATCTCCTAAGCATTGCAATGAGGCAATGCTTCAGATTCTGGGAATGACATTTATAGGGACAAACTCAGACATGCTGTCATTTTCCATACTATTATTGTGTTCTTTACTGGTCATCACTAACCCTGATCTACCTCACACTGATGATCAACGGCCACATGATGTGTGTGGATGTTGAGGGTGACACACCAGGGCTAGATGACCATCCAGCTCTCTGTCACCACCTGTGGTACTGCTCAAGGTATCTCTGTTCTCAGAGAGGAGGGGCCATAACTTCAGAGTCAGCAAAGGCACGAACCTCTGTGCAGTGTGAGCAAGCCTCCAAGTTGTTTTCTGGCGGGGAGGTGGTCTCAGCATAAACACATGATGTGGGGAGTGCACATTGTTGGCAATGGGCTTTCTTCTCACATGAGGCCTCAGGAAGCACGAAAAGTCAACATTTATTATCATTATTATCATAAGCAATACCATAGAGGTCACTTAGATCATCTAAACGCATTCACTCTATTAAGTGAGGGCAGTCCAAAGCACAACTAAAATAATTCTAAATTACTTATTTGACATATGTAGTATCTATGTAAACAGCATAATTTTATATAACAAAACTCCACAAGTTTGTACCCTGTAGAATTTAGGAAGAGACAGTGGTATTGATTCTTTAAGCTTCAACCTTGAATATACTGAATGACACCAAAACATTATAACATGTGTAAGACATGGAAGCAACCTAGATGTCCATCAGCAGACGGATGGATAAGAAAGCTGTGGTACATATACACAATGGAGTATTACTCAGCCATTAAAAAGAATACATTTGAATTAGTTCTAATGAGGTGGATGAAACTGGAGCCTATTATACAGAGTGAAGTAAGCCAGAAAAGAAAACACCAATACAGTATACTAACGCATATATATGGAATTTAGAAAGGTGGTAATGATAACCCTATATGCAAGATAGCAAAAGAGACACAGATGTATGGAACAGTCTTTTGGACTCTGGGAGAGGGCAAGGGTGGGATGATTTGGGAGAATGGCATTGAAACATGTATATTATCATATGTGAAATGGATCGCCAGTCCAGGTTCAATGCATGAGACAGGGTGCTTGGGGCTGGTGCACTGGGATGACCCAGAGGGATGGGAAAGGGAGGGAGGTGAGAGGGGGGTTCAGGATGGGGAACACATGTACACCTGTGACAGATTCATGTTAATGTATGGCAAAACCACTACAATATTGTAAAGTAATTAGCCTCAAAAAAAAATAAAAAGACATGATGAAGTCATGAAGATTAAGTGCCACGCAGGCATGCACAGTTCCAAGCTTAGGGCACACATTGGGACATTTCCAGTGATGGGGCTCAGTACTACTGAGGCCAGCCTTTCTACTGATTCATCTCTCATGTTGAGACAGCCCTTCATTTAATACTGACCTCTGCTTCCCTCTCAATTCACACCCTCATCTTACTGTCATCTGGCACAAAAGGGAGGCTAATCTTAGGATAATAAGTTTTGTTTCAAACACCAATTCTGATCACATAACAGGAGATAACTAAAGCATCTACTCTCTCTTCAAAAAAAATTCTGAAGAATAAAAACTTAACTCAACAAGGGAAATTACCTTTTCCTTTAAATTTAATTAATTTATTTTTGACCACACCAGCACATGTGGGATCTTAGTTCCCAGACCAGGAACAGAACTTAAGTCCCCTGCACTAGAAGCTCAGAATTTTAACCACTGGATCTCCAAGGAAGTCCCTACCTTTTCTTTTCTTTCTCTTCATCTTTATTAAACAGAATTTCACTTTTAATTATTTATTTGTTTGCTATTTTATTTTTTGCTTCACTGGGTATTCATTGCTACACTTGGGCTTTCTCTAGTTGCAGCAAGCAGGAGCTGCTCTTCGTTGCAGTGCACAGATTTCACATTTCAGTGGCTTCTCTTGTTGCAGAGCACAGGCTCTAGGCACACAGGCTTCAATAGTTGTGGCACATGGTCTTAGTTGCTCCTCAGCAGGTGGGATTTCCCTGGACCAGCGATCAAACCTGTGTCCCCTGCATTGGCAGGTGGATTCTTAATCACTGGACCACAAAAGGAAGTCCCCTACCTTTTCTTTATTGAAGTATAATTGATGTACAAATTATGTAAGTTCCAGGCACACAATATAGCGACAAACAATTTTAAAAGTTATACTCCATTTATAGTTATTTTAAAATATTGGCTGTATTCTCTGTATTGTAAAATACATCCTTGTAGTTTATTTTATACATGACAGTTTGTACCAACCACTCCTCATACCCCATATCATCCCTCTCCCTTCCCTCACCCAACTATTAACTACTATTTGTTCTCTATAACTGTGAATCTGTTTTTTTTTTACTAAATCCAGTACTTTGCAATATTTTATAGTTTCCATGTATAAGTGATATCACACAGTATTTGTCTATCTTTTCACTCTGCACAGTACCTTCTAATTCTATCCATGTTGTTGTAAGTGGCAAAATTTCATCCCTTTTTATGGCTGAGTAGTATTCCATTGTGTATGTCTTTGTATATGTGTGTGTGTGTATGTGTATACATCTTCTTTATCCATTTATCTGCTGATGGACATTTAGGTTGCTTCCATATCTTGATAACTGTGAATAATGTTGCTATAAATATAGGGATGTATATATCTTTTCAAATTTGTATTTTTTTTTTTAAGACATATACCCAGGAGTGGAATTGCTGGTTCATATGCTAGCTCTATTTTTAGTTTTCTGTAAATCTTCCATAGTGTTTTCCACAGAGACTGCACTAATTTACATTCCCAACAAGAGTGCACAAGGATTCCCTTTTCTCCATATCCTTACCAACATTTGTTATTTGTGTTTTTTGATGATAGCCATTCTGAAAAGTGTGAGGTGATATCACATTGTGGTTCTGATTTGCATTTTGCGAGCAGTCAAGAGTCTTCTCCAGTACCACAATTTGAAAGCATCAGTTCTTCAGCACTCAGCCTTCTTTATGGTCCATCTCTCACATCTGTACATGACTACTGGAAAAACCATTACTTTGACTATATGGTCCTTTGTTGGCAAAATGATGTCTCTGCTTTTCAATATGCTATCTAGGTTTCTCAAAGTTTTCCTACATTTCTCAAAGTTTGCTGTGAAGGAAAAACTATATTTTAATTTCATGGCTGCAGTCACCATCCACAGTGGTTTTGGAGACCCCCAAAATAAAATCTGGCACTGTTTCCACTTTTCCCCCTTCAGTTTGCCATGAAGTGATGGGACTGGAAGTCAAGATCTTAGTTTTTTGAATTTTGAGTTTTAAGCCAGCTTTCCTCTTTCACCCTCATCAAGAAGCTCTTTAGTTCCTCTTCATTTTCTGCCATTAGAATGGTATCATCTGCATATCTGAGGTGGCTGATATTGCTCCTGGCAATCTTGATTCCAGCCTGTGCTTCATCCAGGCTTGAGCTTCATCCAGCCTGGCATTTCGCATAATGTACTCTGCACATAAGTTAAATAAATAGGGTGACAATACACGACCCTGTCCTACTCCTTTCACAATGTGGAACCAGTCAATTGTTACATGTACTGTTCTAACTGTTACTCCTTTGACTCACATACAGGTTTCTCAGAAGACAGGTACGGTGATCTAGTATTCCCATCTCTTTAAGAATTTCCCAGTTTGTTGTGAAATACACAGTCAAAGGCTTTCGTGTAGTCAATAAAGTGGAAGTAGATGTTTTTCTGGAACTCCCTTACTTTTTCCATGATACAACGAATGTTGGTCATTTGATCTCTGGTTCCTCTGCCTCTTCAAAACCCAGCTTGTACATCTGGAAGTTCTCAGTTCATGTACTGCTGAAGCCTAGCTTGAAGGATTTTGAGCATAACCTTGCTAGCATGTGAAATGAGTGCAACTACAGGGTAGTTTGAACATTCTTAGTATTGCCCTTCTTTGGGATTGCAATGAAAACCGACTTTTTCCAGTCCCATGGCCACTGCTGAAATTTCCAGATTTGCTGACTTAAAAGTACTAGACATACTTTTGTCAACAAAGTAAAGTCTCAGCTTTTTAATATGCTGTCTAGGTTTGTCATAGCTTTTCTTCCAAGGAGCAAGTGTTTTTTTTTTTTTTTTTTTTTTTTTTTTNTTTTTTTTTAATTTCATGGCTGCAGTCACCATCTGAAGTGATTCCAGAGCCAAAGAAAATAAAGTCTGTCACTGCTTCTATTGTTTCCTCATCTATTTGCCATGAAGTGATGGGTCCAGATGCCATAATCTTAGTTTTTTGAATCTTGAGTTTTAAGCCAGTTTTTTCACTCTCTTCTTTCGCCTTTATCAAGAGGTTCTTTAGTTCCTCTTCTCTTTCTGCCATAAGAGGGGTGTCATCTGCATATCTGAGGTTACTGATATTTCTTCAAGCAATCTTGATTCCAGCTTGTGCTTCATCCAGCCTGGCATTTTGCATGATGTACTCTGCATGTAAGTTAAATAAGCAGGGTGACAATATACAGCCTTGACATACTCCTTTCCAAGTTTGGAACAAGTCCATTGTCCCATGTCTTTTCTGACTGTTGCTTCTTGACCTGCATACAGATTTCTCAGATTTCTCAGGAGGCAGGTAAGGTGGTCTGATAGTCCCATCTGTTTTAAGAATTTTCCAGTTTGTTGTGATCCACACAGTCAAAGGCTTTAGCATAGTCAATAAAGCAGATGTAGATGTTCTTCTGAAATTCTCTTGCTTTTTCTATGATCCAGTGGATGCTGGCAATCTGACCTCTTGTTCCTCTGCCTTTTCTAAATCCAGGTTGAACATCTGGAAGTTCTGGGTCCACATACTGTTGAAGCCTGGCTTAGAGAATTTTGGGTATTAATTTACTAACATGTGAAATGAGTTCAATAGTTCAACTGTTTGAACATTCTTCAGCATTGTACTTCTTTGGGACTGGAATGAAAACTGGCCTTTTCTAGTCCTGTGGTCACTGCTAAGTTTTCCATATTTGTTGGCATATTGAGTGCAGCACTTTCACAGCATCATATTTTATGATTTGAAATAGCTCAACTGGAATTTCATCACCTCCACTAGCTTTGTTAGTAGTGATATTTCCTCAGGCCTCCTTGGCTTTGCATTCCAGGATGTCTGGCTCTAAGTGAGTAATCACACCATCGTGGTTATCTGGGTCATTAAGAACTTTTTGGTATAGTTCTTGTGTGAATTCTACCCACCTCTTCTTAATATCTTCTGTTTCTGTTAGGTCCATACAGGTTCTGTCCCTCATTGAGCCCATCTTTGCATGAAATATTCCCTTGGTATCTCTAATTTTCTTGATGAGATCTCTAGTCTTTCCCATTCAATTTTTTCCTCTATGTCTTTGCATTGATCACTAGGAAGGCTTTCTTATCTCTCATTGCTATTCTTTGGAACATTGTATTCAGATGGGTATCTCTCTCCTTTTTCCCTTTGCCTTTAGCCTCTCTTCTTTTCTTGGCTATTTGTAAGGCCTCCTCAGACAGCCATTTTGCCTTTTTGCATTTCTTTTTCTTGGGAATGGTCTTGATCACTGTCTTCGGTAAAATGTCACAAACCTCCATCCAATAGTTCTTCAGGCACTCTATCAGGTCTAATCCCTTGAATCTGTTTGTCACTTCCACTGTATAACCATAAGGGATGTGATTTAGGTCAAACCTGAATGGCCTAGAGGTTTTCCCTACTTTCCTGAGTTTAAGTCTGAAATTTTCAATAAGCAATTCATGATCTGAGCCACTGTCATCTCCTCTTTTTTTTTTTTTTTTTCTGCTTGTATAGAGCTTCACTATCTTCAACTGCAAAGAGTATAATCAATCCATGAGCACCCATATTGGATATTCTCAGGGGAGCACGTAAGGGACAGGATTTCACTAATCCTTGACAGTGATGCTTGTATCTTTGGTACTCACGGCACCTAGCAAAGGCCTATCATGCCTCAGGCATACAATAAATATTAATTTACCCCACTCCAGTACTCTTGCCAGAAAAATCCCATGGACAGAGGAGCCTGGTAGGCTGCAGTCCATGGGGTCACTAAGAGTGGGACACAACTGAGTGATTTCACTTTCACTTTTCAGTTTCATGCATTGGAGAAGGAAATGGCAACTCATTCCAGTGTTCTTGCCTAGAGAACCCCAGGGACAGGGGAGCCTCATGGGCTGCCGTCTATGGGGTTGCACAGAGTCAGACACAATTGAAGTGACTTAGCAGCACTAGCAGCAGCAAGCAAACTAAAGGAGCTACCACACACCTGAGGGCAGGGCAGCGGCAGAGAGGAGCAACCCCACATCCAAGAAGCAGCGGCTGCATGGGCACAGAAGGGCTGAGGGGAGCTACTCCACGTTCAAGGTAAGGAGGGGCAGCTGCGTTTTGCTGGAGGAGCCGTGAAGAGATACCCCACGTCCAAGGTAAGAGAAACCCAAGTAAGATTATAGGTGTTGTGAGAGGGCATCAGAGGGCAGACAAATTGAAACCATAATCACAGAAAACTAACCAAACTGATCACACAGACCACAGCCTAGTCTAACTCAAGGAAACTAAGCCATCCCATGTGGGGTCACCCAAGACGGGAGGGTCATGGTGGAGAGGTCTGGCAGAATGTGGTCCATTGGAAAAGGGAATGGCAAACCACTTCAGTATTCTTGCCTTGAGAACCCCATGAACAGTATGAAAGGCAAAAGGTAGGACACTTGAAGGAGCAACTCCCCAGGTTGGAGAGTGCCCAATATGCTTTAGGAGATCAGTGGAGAAATAACTCCAGAAAGAATGAAAGGATGGAACCAAAGCAAAAACAACACCCAGTTGTGGATGGGACTGGTGATAGAAGCAAGATTCAATGCTGTAAAGATCAATATTGCATAGGAACCTGGAATGTCAGGTCCATGAATCAAGGCAAATTGGAAGTGGTCAAAAGGAGATGTTAAGAGTGAACATCGACATTCTAGGAATCAGTTCAGTTCAGTTGCTCAGTCGTGTCCGACTCTTTGCGACCCCATGAATCACAGCACGCTAGGCCTCCCTGTCCATCACCAACTCCCGGAGTTCACCCAGACTTCCATCCAACGAGTCAGTGATGCCATCCAGCCATCTCATCCTCTGTCGTCCCCTTCTCGTCCTGCCCCCAATCCCTCCCAGCATCAGTCTTCTAGTAAGTCAACTCTTCGCGTGAGGTGGCCAAAGTATTGGAGTTACAGCTTTAGCATCATTCCTCCCAAAGAAAACCCAGGGCTAATCTCCTTCAGAATGGACTGGTTGGATCTCTTTGCAGTCCAAGGGACTCTCAAGAGTCTTCTTCAACACCACAGTTCAAAAGCTTCAATTCTTCGGCTCTCAGCTTTCTTCACAGTCCAACTCTCACATCCATACATGACCGCTGGAAAAACCATAGGCTTGACTAGACGGATCTTTGTTGGCAAAGTAATGTCTCTGCTTTTCAATATGCTATCTAGGTGGGTCATAACTTTCCTTCCAAGGAGTAAGCGTCTTTTGATTTCATGGCTGCAGTCACCATCTGCAGTGATTTTGGAGCACAAAAAAATAAAGTCTGACACTGTTTCCACTGTTTCCCCATCTATTTCCCATGAAGTGATCGGACCAGATGCCATGATCTTAAGTTTTCTGAATGCTGAGATTTAAGCCAACTTTTTCAGTCTCCTCTTTCACTTTCAAAGAGGTTTTTAGTTCTTCTTCACTTTCTGCCATAAGGGTGGTGTCATCTGCATATCTGAGGTTATTGATATTTCTCCCGGCAATCTTGATTCCAGCTTGTGCTTCTTCCAGCCCAGCATTTCTCATATACTCTGCATATAAGTTAAATAAGCAGGGTAACAATACACAGCCTTGACGTACTCCTTTTCCTATTTGGAACCAGTCTGTTGTTCCATGTCCANGGCAGATCAGGTGGTCTGGTATTCCCATCTCTTTCAGAATTTTCCACAGTTTATTGTGATCCACACAGTCAAAGGCTTAGGCATAGTCAATAAAGCAGAAATAGATGTTTTTCTGGAAGTCTCTTGCTTTTTCCATGATCCAGGGGAGGTTGGCAATTTGGTCTCTGGTTCCTCTGCCTTTTCTAAAACCAGCTTGAACGTCTGGAAGTTCACGGCTCACATATTGCTGAAGCCTGGCTTGGTCAATTTTGAGCATTACTTTACTAGTTTGTGAGATGAGTGCAACTGTGCAGTAGTTTGACCATTCTTTGGCATTGCCTTTCTTTGGGATTGGAATGAAAACTGACCTTTTCCAGTCCTGTGGCCACTGCTGAGTTTTCCAAATTTGCTGGCATATTGAGTGCAGCACTTTGACAGCATCATCTTCCAGGATTTGAAATAGTTCAACTGGAATTCCATCACCTCCACTAGCTTTCTTCGTAGTGATGGTTTGTAAGGCCCACTTGACGTCACATTCTAGGATGTCTGGCTCTAGATAAGTGATCACACCATCGTGATTATCTGAGTCGTGAAGATCTTTTTTGTACAGTTCTTCTGTGTATTCTTGCCACCTCTTCTTAATATCTTCTGCTTCTGTTAGGTCCATACCATTTCTGTCCTTGATCGAGCTCATCTTTGCATGAAATGTTCCCTTGGTATTTCTAATTTTCTTGAAGAGATCTCTAGTCTTTCCCATTCTGTTGTTTTCCTCTATTTCTTTGCATTGATTGCTGAGGAAGGATTTCTTATCTCTTCTTGCTATTCTTTGGAACTCTGCATTCAGATGCTTGTATCTTTCCGTTTCTCCTTTGCTTTTCGCTTCTCTTTTTTTCACAGCTATTTGTAAGGCCTTCCCAGACAGCCATTTTGCTTTTTTTGCATTTCTTTTCCATGGGGATGGTCTTGATTCCTGTCTCCTGTGCTAGGAATCAGTGAACTAAAATGGACTGGAATGGGTGAATTTCACTCAGACGACCATTATATCTACTACTGTGGGCAGGAATCCCTTAGAAGAAATGGAATAGCCATCGTGATCAACAAAAGAGTCCAAAATGCAGTACCTCAAAAACGACAGAATGAACTCTGTTCGTTTCCAAGGCAAACCATTCAATATCAGAGTAATCCAAGCCTATGCCCCAAACAGTAACGCTGAAGAAGCTGAAGTTGAATGGTTCTATGAAGACCTACAAGACCTTTTAGAACTAATACCCAAAAAAGATATCCTTTTCATTATAGCGGACTGGAATGCAAAACTAGGAAGTCAAGAAACACCTGGGCTAACAGGCAAATTTGGCCTTGGAGTTCGGAATGAAGCAGGGCAAAGGCTAATAGAGTTTCACCAAGAGAACGCAGTGGTCATAGCAAACATTCTCTTCCAACAACACAAGAGAAGATTCTACACATGGACATCACCAGATGGTCAACACTGAAATCAACTGATTATATTCTTTGCAGCCAAAGATGGAGAAGCTCTACACAGTTAGCAAAAAGAAGACCTGGAACTGACTGTGGCTCAGATCATGAACTCCTTATTGCCAAATACAGACTTAAATTGAAGAAAGTGGGGAAAACCACTAGACCATTCAGGTATGACCTGAATCAAATCCCTTATTATTACACAGTGGAAGTGACAAATAGATTTAAGGGATTAGATCTGATAGATAGAGCGCCTGATGAACTATGGATGGAGGTTCGTGACACTGTACAGGAGACAAGGATCAAGACCATCCCCATGCAAAAGAAATGCAAAAATGCAAAATGGCTGTCTGAGGAGGCCTTACAAATAGCTGTGAAAAGAAGAGAAGCGAAAAGCAAATGAGAAAAGGAAAGATATAAGCATCTATTGCAGAGTTCCAAAGAATAGCAAGGAGAAATAAGAAAGCCTTCCTCAGCGATCAATGCAAAGAAATAGAGGAAAACAACAGAATGGGAAAGACCAGAGATCTCTTCAAGAAAATTAGAGATACAAAGGAAACATTTCATGCAAAGATAGGCTCGATAAAGGACAGAAATGGTATGGACCTAACAGAAGCAGAAGATATTAAAAAGAGATGGCAAGAATACACAGAACTGTAAAAAAAAGATCTTCACGACCCAGATAATCACAATGGTGTGATCACTCACCTAGAGCCAGACATCCTGGAATGTGAAGTCAAGCGGGCATTAGAAAGCATCAGTACAAACAAAGCTAGTGGAAGTGATGGAATTCCAGTTGAGCTCTTTCAAATCCTGAAAGATGATGCTGTGAAAGTGCTGCACTCAATATGCCAGCAAATTTGGAAAACTCAGCAGTGGCTATAGGACTGAAAGAGGTCTGTTTTCATTCCAATCCCAAAGAAAGGAAATGCCAAGGAATGCTCAAACTACCGCACAATTTCACTCATCTCACACGCTAGTAAAGTAATGCTCAAAATTGTCCAAGCCAGGCTTCAGCAGTAGGTGAACCGTGAACTTCCAGATGTTCAACCTGGTTTCAGAAAAGGCAGTGGAACCAGAAACCAAATCGTCAACCTCCCCTGGATCATGGAAAAAGCAAGAGACTTCCAGAAAAACATCTATTTCTGCTTTATTGACTATGCCAAAGCCTTTGACTGTGTGGATCACAAGAAACTGTGAAAGATTCTGAAAGAGATCCGGTTACCAGACCACCTGACCTGCCTCTTGAGAAACTTATATGCAGGTCAGGAAGCAACAGTTAGAACTGGACATGGAACAACAGACTGGTTCCAAATAAGAAAAGGAGTATGTCAAGGCTGTGCATTGTCACCCCGCTTATTTAACTTATAGGCAGAGTACATCATGAGAAATGCGGGGCTGGAAGAAGCACAAGCTGGAATCAAGATTTCTGGGAGAAATCTCAGTAACCTCAGATATGCAGATGACACCACCCTTATGGCAGAAAGTGAAGAAGAACTATAAAAAGCCTCTTGATGAAAGTGAAAGAGGGAGTGAAAAAGTTGGCTTAAAGCTCAACATTCAGAAAACGAAGATCATGGAATCTGGTCCGATCACTTCATGGGAAATAGATGGGGAAACAGTGGAAACAGTGTCAGACTTTATTTTTTTGTGCTCCAAAATCACTGCAGATAGTGATTGCAGCCATGAAATCAAAAGACACTTACTCCTTGGAAGGAAAGTTATGACCCACCTAGATAGCATATTGAAAAGCAGAGCTAGTACCTTGCCAACAAAGGTCCGTCTAGTCAAGCCTATGGTTTTTCCAGTAGTCATGTATGGATGTGAGAGTTGGACTGTAAAGAAAGCTGAGAGCCGAAGAATTGATGCTTTTGAACTGTGGTGTTGGAGAAGACTCTTGAGAGTCCTTGGAATGCAAGGAGATCCAACCAGTCCATTCTAAAGGAAATCAGTCCTGGGTATTCATTGGAAGGACTGATTGTGAGGCTGAAACCCCAATACTTTGGCCACCTCATGCAAAGAGTTGACTCATTGGAAAAGACCCTGATGCTTGGAGGGATTGTGGGCAGGAGGAGAAGGGGATGACAGAGAATGAGATGGCTGGAAGGCATCACCGTCTTGATGGACATGAGTTTGAGTGAACTCTTGGGAGTTGGTGATGGACAGGGAGGCCTGGTGTGCTGTGATTCATGGAGTCGCAAAGAGTCATACATGACTGAGCGACTGAACTTAAGCAAACTATATAATGTTACTATGGTGATATAAATCTATATAAAATCATCTATGACCAGAATGTAGCAACTCTATAAATTTGATTATAGATCACCAGGATAGAATCTCTTTTAAAATGTTGTATCATCTTTTTGGCTTCTGGGGTAAATAAGCCTCTTCTCATCTAGTGATACAACATGCAATGAAAATCTCACATATATGTCCTCCCTGACTGTGCTTAAATAGTGAGAAAGAGGCTTAAATTGAAAGTTGTGGAATTCTGAACTCCTTAAATGAAGAAACTTCATGAAAAGGAGATAAAGCAGGTGAGTGAAATAGGTGAAAGGGATTGAAGAGACACAAACTGCCAGTTACAAAATAAATAAGCCACAGGGATGCAAGGTACAGCATGGGGAATATAACACTGTAATAACGCTGGTTCATACTGTATGGAAATTTTGTTGTTGTTCAGTACAGCATGCCAGGCTTTCCCAACCCTCACTATCTCCTAGAGTTTGCCCAAGTTCATGTCCACTGAATCCGTGATGCCATCCAACCATCTCATCTGTCACTCCCTTCTCCTGCCCTCAATCTTCCCCACCCTCAGGGTCTCTTCCAATGAACTGGCTCTTCACATCAGGTGGCCAAAGTATTGGAGCTTCAGTATCAGTCCTTCCAATGAGTATTTAGGGTTGATTTCCTTTAGGATTGACTGGTTTGATTTCCTTGCTGCCTAAGGGACTCTTAAAAGTCTTCTCCACCACTGCAATTTGAAAACATCAATTCTTCAGCACTCAGCTTTCTTTATGGTCCAACTCTCACGTCCATACATGATCACTGGAAAGACCATAGCTTTGACTATATGGACCTTTGTCATTATTAAGTTGTATGCCTGAAACTAATAATATTATAAGCGAACTGTACCTCATTTGTAAAGGTAGGACAGATGAAAGGAGTTTTATTTACAAAAAATAAAAATTGTAAACTATTTGCTTTTGTGCATTACTTTAAATTTACCATTCTGAAGAATTTCAAAATCTCTTCAAAATGATCTAACGCTTCTCAACTAACAATTGAGAAGACTCTTAAGAGTCAGCTGGACACCAAGGAGATTAAACCAGTCAGTTTAAGGAAATCAATCCTGAATATTCACTGGAAGGACTGATGCTCAAGCTGAAGCTCCAATAATTTGGGCACCTGATGTGAAGAGCTGACTCATTGGAGAAGACCCTGATGCTGGGAAAGACTGAGGGCAGTAAGAGAAGGCGGTGACAGAGGAGATGGTTGGATGGCATCACCAACTCAATGGACATTCGAGCCTGTGTGCTAAGTTGCTTCAGTGGTGTCTGACTCTTTGAGACCCTATGGACTGTATCCAGCCAGTCTCCTCTGTCCATGGGGGGTCTCCAGGCAAGAATACTGGAGTGGACTGCCATGCTCTTCTCCAGATGATCTTCCCAACCCAGGGACAGAGTGCATCTCTTCTGTCTCCTGCATTGTCAGGTGGGTTCTTTACCACTAGTGCAACTTGGGAAGCCCCAGTGGATATGAGTGTGGGCAAACTCTGAGAGACAGTAAAGGACAGGAAAGCCTGGTGTGCTGCAGTCCATGAAGTCACAAAGAGTCAGACACGACTTAGCAACTGAACAATAACAATAAAGCATTACACACGCATCTTTTTTTTTTTTTTACCAAATACATGAAAAAATGTTTTCTTCCCAGGAAGGTTGACATGCCACAAAATCTTAGGCAAGTATGCCAAGGGCGGGTGGGGAGGAAATACATGTCTTTTAACAAGATATGATAAATGTACAAATATTCTTGAACATAAAGTGAAAGTAAGACAATAAAATTTGTCCCTGATGAAAGAGGCTGCTATTCAAATAACCAAGATGTGATTAAATAACTAGATTTCTAATACACATAGAAATCTATGTGTATTTTTAATACACATTTCTTTTTTAAAAAACAAAAAATAAGATTACTTATAAAATTTTTATTTTGCCACATATGAAAATGTTTATTTACATTGATGTTTACTTTCTTTAGAAACACTGAAAAATCTGTTTTCTCATTAAAGAAGCATAAATAACAACTGAGTTTCCTTAACACTGTAAGTTACCTCTCAGGTCTTTCTTGAGTTTTCTGAGGTCTTTTTGAAAATCTTCAAACTTCATCTGCGAGGCCTGAAAGAGGTCCTGGGGTTCGGGCAGTGGAAATACACACTGTTCTTTCCCAGCGTCCTGGTCAGCACGAAGCACAGAACATTTAAATAAATGAGGACAGAACAGCAGCAGCAATGACAAACTACATGAAACATGACCACATCGCTCAACAACAGGGAATAACAAAGTGTGACTCTGTGAACATTATCTCACCTCATCAAAATTGCGGAGATAATATGACACGATATATGACAACAGGCTTCTGCTATTGTCCTAGGCAGAGAGACCAAAGTAAGTAGAAATACATTTTTAAAAATGACTAAATATATGGCATTAAATAAAATTCATCCCATTAAACCCACACATGTAGATGAGAATATTTAGGATGAAAGGAGACGTTCTCTGTTTCATGTTACTTTAGTTTAATGGCCCAGATGGTCTTGTCCTCCCCGCCTCTGTTCCCACCTGACCCCCAAGTGGAAGGACAACTGTTTCGAGGGTTGTCTCAGTTGTACACACCTTCCTGCTTTCACCGTCCTCAACCAGAAAATTAATTCATTAATTTTATTTCTTATTATTAACAGGTATAACTACAGGTATTACTATATAAACAGAAATGACTAAATAACAACAGCATTTCTGTATGGCTGAACCAATAGGGACCACTCTAACAGGAAGCTTGACTGAGGTTTATTACTAAGTAGATTAATAAAATTTAAAAGTTAAGTATTATCTCGAGTAAGCTGGAGCTTTAAAAATGCAAATATAAATTATGTCAGCAACTGAGATTCAAGAATTAGTATCTGTGCAGCTATAAAAATGCAATGTATGTAGTTCTAAAGAAGAAAAACTGCTTCATATCTAACAATCTTCAAAAAGCTTTTCACCTTCTTTTCTGGCACATTTAGAAGCATAATACATGTTTTTTTAATTCTCAAAATAAATACTAGATAATTGGGATGTGTGAAACCAAATACATATTTTTAAAAATATACCTTATAACAAAAAATTTGTTTTCTGGAATATTCAATCTAACCATGACTTTCCCCTCATTGATAAAAAGAGCAACATTCCTTTATAAACAAGTCTGATGGGCTATGATAATATATCTATTAGACTCCCCGATGGGCTTCCCTGGTGGCTCAGATGGTAAAGAACCCGCCTGCCAATGCAGGAGATGCAGGTTCAATCCCTGGGTTGAGAAGATCCCCTGGAGAAGGGAATGGCAACCCAATCCAGTGTTCTTGCCTAGAAAATCACTTGGATAGAGGAGCCTGGTGGGCTACAGTCCATGGGGTCACAAAGAGTTGGACACGAGTGAGTGACTAACACAACACAGACTCCCTGAACATATTACGGGCTTCCCTGGTGGCTCAGCAAAAGAGAACCCACCTGCCAATGCAGGAGACATGGGTTCAATCCCTGGGTGGGGAAAATCCCCTGGAGAAGGAAATGGCAGCCCATTCCAGGATTCTTGCCTGGGAAATCCCATGGTCAGAGGAGCCTGGTAGGCTACTGTTCATGGGGTTGCAAAGAGTTGGACATGACTTAACAACTAAACAGCAACAACAACATACTTTACTACTTTACTATATACATCGATTACACGGAAATACATAGCTATAATAACAAAAGTAGTACATTTATTAGAAGCAGGATTACTTGTAAAATGATTTAAGCAACTAACTTCCTTTGTCTTTCCTGACTTGTAAATCAGTGAAATGATCAGCAATACCTCAGTCAATTAACAAAACACTTATTAAGTGCCTAAGTAATTCTGAGTGATCTGAGTAACAGTTCCAT